>PVLC010004508.1:0-15088 GCA_004027655.1 Graphiurus murinus | reverse complement strand
AGCCCTTTTATTCCTTATTTTGAAACAGGGTCTTACTAAGTTACCCACACTGCCCTCAAACTTATGACCCTCCTGTGTCAGTCCCCCAAATATGTGGATTACAGGCATACACCACCATACCCAGCTAATTCTCTCCTTTGTTTTTTTTTTTACTTTGGTACTAAGTATTGAACCCAGGGGCGTTCTATCTCCAAGATACACCCCCAGCCCTTTTTTTTTTTTTTAATTTTGAAACAGGGTCTCACAGCTGAGTATCTTGCCAAATTGCTGAGGCTAGCCTCAACCTTGTGATCTTGTCTCAACCTCGCAAGTACTGGGATTACAGACATTTGACACCATGCCCAGTTTTGTTCTCTCCTTTCTTAATGAAATTTTCCCTTGGAAACTCTGCTTCTACTTCCCATTGTTCTTCCTGGCTCACAAAGGCCCACTTCCTGATATTTTTCCTGTTAATAATTATGCAAGTCACGCAGTGGGTTAGCAGAGCTGGGATTTGAACCTGGGCAGTCTATTTCAGAGGCCATAGTCTCAAGCACTGTGCCATGCTGCATCCAGCCAGGAGCCTTGGGCCACATCTACCAACAGACATTATCTAATGACAGCATAAGCCACATTACACCATAAGCCAGTAGGTATATTTGTGACATAGACAGCATAGGATTTTAGCAGAAAGGGAGGTTAAATTGTTAGGGAAAGCTTTAGGAAGATGTCTGTCTTAGCTCCATGCTAAATATGGAGGATGCCAACAGGTGGAGGTAGAAGAAATGGTACTTAAGGAGACAGGGAACATGAAAAAAAATACCCTCATCTCAAATCCAGTGAGGGCTCCTGACGTGCAAGCTCACTAATACCCCATGACACTACCACTGGCCAGCTGCTTTCTCGGTGTCTGCTAAGCCTCCGCCTCTGTGAAGCTGCAGTACCTGCATAACCTTTATAACCTCGCCTGCCTCTGCTTCTTTTTTCTCATCTTTCCCAAGTAACTCTTTCCCTCTAGCCGTGTCCCTTCACAAATTTATTTTCCTAGTCCTTTGCAAAGAAGAAAACAGATTTTGAAATAAAGCAGGTAAAGACTGATCGGCTCTGACTACCTGTCTGCCAAAGCGATTTCGGCGGGCCTGAGCCAGTCGCTGAGCGGGCCAAAGACCCAGCCTGGCAACGGCACTGAAGTATACAGGCACAATCTTTGCCTCGGCTAAAGGGGGGAGGGGTCCCTCTCATCTGTCACATTCAATAGCTGAATGTCACCTGGCTCCAAGACTGGTTTCCAGAGAAATGCTGGGTGAGAAGCAAAGGGAAAAAATGTGGCTGACACAAGTGACCAGGAAGGAGAGAAGTCGGTGCCCCGGGGGAGTGGCGAGATTCACATACCTTGTCTGGCGCAAGGGGATAGGAAGAGACACACACAGGAAAGGGTCAAAGGTGTTGCTCTGCTTCAGGCAGTGGGGACAAGTCAAGGAAGATCTGTGAGGATAAAGAACAGAGATGAAAGTGGAAACATGTAAACAGTTCAGTGGTGCCTTGCAAGTTAAGTATAAGATTATTATTCATAGTGGGGTATAGTGGCACACACCTGTACTCCCAGAACCTGGAAGGCTGAGGCAGGATTACAGGATCGAAGTCAGCCTCAGCAACTTAGTGAGACCCTGTTTCAAAATTAAAAAAATAAAATTGGGCTGGAGATGTAGCTCAGAGGTAGAATGCCCCTGGGTTCAATCACTAGCACCAAAAATAATTTTAAAAATATATAGACATAAAATTACTATTCATTTCCACTCAGAGGTGAAGAACTGAAAACTGTCATTCAAATGATACTTGGACAGAAAGGTTCCCAGCAGCCCTACTTACAAGAAACAAAAGGAAGAAACAACCCATGGTCTGTTCACAGATAAGCAGGTAAACAGAATGTGGTATATCTACATCGTGGAATATAGCTCAGCCCTAAAAAGGAAGAGTTCTGGTACAATGTGAATGAGCCTTAAAAATATGATACCAAATACTAAGAAAGTCCCCAGACATGAAAGACCACATACCATATGTTTCCATTTACATGAAATATTGAGACCAGGTAAAGCCATAGCAACAGAAAGCAGACTGGTGGCTGCCAGGGATAAGAGTAAGTGTGACTGCTTACTGCGTGCCAGAGCTGCTTTCTGGGGAATAAAATTATTTAGGGGCTGTCAAGAGGCGGTCGCTGTGCAGCACTGTGAATGCACACACCACCAAACTGAACATTTTGCGGCACTGGGGATTGAGCCTGGGGGCATTCTACCTCTGAGCTACACCCACAGCCCTATTTTATTTTTATTTTGAAACAGGGTTTTGCTAAGTTGATGAGAGTCTCACTACTTGCTGAGGCTGTCCTCGAACCTGCGATCCTCCTGTCTCAACCTCCCAAGTACTGGGATTACAGGCCTGCACCACCACACCTGACTTTGAAGTGAACATTTTGAAATGGACAATTTTAAAAGACCAGGAAGGTGGTTAATTGTATGTTATAGGACTTTCACCTCAATAAAAGAGGAGGGAAGTTTAACCACACACATTAGTGCACTAGCATGTGAGGGGAGCCTCCAGACTCTAGCACAGCCCGCCAGCGTTCATGCCGAGGGGGTCTCAGGACCACCTTCCTTCCTGGTTTGCAGCCCTTCTGTGCTGCAGGATACAGTTTTTAAATTTCAGGAGCCCAGGGCCTGTCCCAGAGGTTCCACTTCAGAGGAGGTAGGGAGGGGCCAGGCATCAGAATTTGTTTGTTTATGTGTGTGATACTAGGGATTGGACACAGGGCATTTTACCTCCAAACCACAAGGTCTTGCTAGGTTGCTGAGAGTCTCACTACATTGCTGAGGTTGATCTTGAACCTGCAATCCTCCTGTCTTAGCCTCCCGAGTATTGAGATTACAGGTGTATGCCACCACGCCTGGTCAGGCGTCAGAATTTTAAAAGTTCCCAAGTGACTCTAGAGTTCCCCTAGAGCAGAGAATCACAGAAGCAGTCTGCCCTCCTTATTGCACAAAGAATCAATAAACTTCAGAAAACAGTAGCTAATTGTACTAGTGGACACTGAAACACTGCTGGGAACTGTGTGGGCAGTAAGCACGTATTAACCCATTTACTACCCATGAACAATCAGCATATTACCCATAAGAGAAAACTGGAACACAGAGAGGTTAAGTAACTTTCCAAAGGAGAAACAGCTCTTCAGTGACAAAGCGAGGCTCAGTTTCCAGAGTCTGTGCTCATGATCTTGTGTAATATCTCTCGATCTATCTCTATCTCTCTCTCTCTCCCAGGGGTGTTCTATCTCTAAGCTACACCCACAGCCTTTTCTATTTTTTGTTTTGAAACAACCTCACTAGGTTGCTGAGAGTCTCACTAGGTTGCTGAGGCTGGTCTGGAACCTGCGATCCTCCTGTCTCAGCCTCCCAAGTACTAAGATTACAGATGTGCACCACTGTGCCTCATTCCTGCATTCTTCAGTATATGCGAGTGTTTGCTCTTTCAGAGTAGACATGCACACTATTTGTTTATATTCTTCCATCTCTTTTAAATGTGACGCTCCCTTACTGTACACGGATCTCTGGAAGTGAGGCACAACGGTTATCTTCCAATGGGTGCTCCAATTTTACTTCCTTAATTGAGTAATGCATAGTATTCTTCCACCATAGGAGGGATTTCTGCAAACGTTGTTGCTTCTCCTAAAATCTGCCTTAACTCCCCAGGGGCTACAGAACACGGTCCTCCGTCCTCCGGGAGCTCTCTGGGATCTACTGAGCAGAATACATACTAGTCATCAGCACATCAACAAGTTATTTTAGAAAACAGGACCCAGGGGGTTGGGTTTTTTTTGTTTGTTTTTAGTTCTTTCATTGGTTTTTTGTTTGTTTGTTTGTTTGATTGTTTTTCGGTACTGGAGATGGAACCTGGGGGCATTCTACCTCTGAGCTATACCCCCAGCCCTATTTTTTATTCTTTATTTTGAAACTGGGTCTCACTAAGTTGCAGAGGGCCTCACTAAGTAGTTGAGGCTGGCCTCGAACCCAGATCCTCCAGTCTCAGCCTCCCAAATGCTGGGATTACAAGCGTGCGCCACCACACCCAGTCTTTCATTGGTTTTTGGTTTTGCTTTTGCTCTCTGGGGATGGAATGCTGGGCCTCACACGTGCTAGGCACAAAGTCTACACCCAACCCCAGAGCGTTCTGTTCAATCTCACCCACTGCCTCTGGTGAACTCCCCCTTGGCAAACCATGGCAGCATTCTGGTAAACTCGGTGCAGGAACAGGTGAGCAAGCCCCTGGGGACCTGGCGAGGGTGGGTTTGTCTCTCCTGTCCTGTCTCCCCCGCCCTGCCCAGTCCTCCCCCACCTCTCTCATCCCTTCCCTAGGCAAAAAAGAAAAAAAAAAAAATGACCTGAAGGATGCATTTTTCTCTTTGGGAAGTTTCCAAATCCGCATTTCACATTTATGCAAACAAAGGAAAGAGGAGATTTTGTTGACCTCTCCATTTTATTTTTTCAACCTTCTAAAACTCAGCTGGGCTGCATTTTTTCTCCAAGGGTTACATCACATTTAGCTGGTTCAGGGATGTGAACTTTACACTGAGCCCAAACTTGTGTCAGGGAGCGAGATGTGTGGCTTGGACAAAACAGGATGTGCCAATTTTATTCATTTGATGTATTGGTTTATGTATTGGTTGATTTTGCAGAGCTAGAGGTGGGACCCAGACCTTGTACACGCTAACCATGCATACCACTGAACTACAACTACATCTCCAACACTAAGTGTGTGTGTGTGTGTGTGTGTGTGTGTGTGTGTGTGTGTGTGTACTGGAGATTGAACCCAAGGGCATTCACCTTCAAGCTACACCTCCAGCCCTTTTTATTTTGAAACATGGTCTCAGTAAGTAGCTGAGGCTGGCCATGAACCCACAATTCTCCTGTTTCAGCCTCCCAAGTACTGGGATTACAGGCATGTACCACTAAACTCAACTCAAAATTTATATTTAAAGAATGAAGAAAATATAGTTGGGCATGGTGACACAAACACATCCCTTTTCCAGCCCAAACTCCAACAAATCCTTAGATTATTAAACTTGCAAATTTTTTTTTCTTGTACTGAGGATAGAACCCAGGGGTATTCTACCTCCAAGCTTTATACTCCCTAGCCCTTTTTATTTTTGAAACAGGGTCTGCCTAAGTTGCCAAGACTGGCCTGGAACCTGTGATCCTCCTGCCTCATCCTCCCAAGTACTGAGATTACAGGCGTGCACCACCACGCCCAGCTTGCAGATGTTTTTAGGTGGTGATAATCGCAAAGAATAACTATGTTTTTCCTATAGTCCATAAACTCCAATACTCTAATACTATTCCCTATTCTCTCATCTAGCCCAAATTTTTTTTAAAAAGCCCCTTTAAAAAGAAGATTAAGCTGGGCATCGTGGTGCAGGCTTGTAATCCCAGTACTTGGGAGGCTGAGACAGGAGGATCCCAAGTTCACGGCCAGCCTCAGCAACTTAGGCCATCTGCAATTTAGTGAGATGCAGTTTCAAAATAAAAAAATAGGCTGGGGGTGGAGCTCAGAGATAGAATGCCCCTGGGTTCAATCCCCAGAACCACCAAAAAAAAAAAAAGATTTAAGAAGGTTGGGAGTACAGCTCAGTGGTAGAGCACTTTCCCAGCAGGCTCAAGGTCTTGGTTCCATCCCTAGCAACACAAAGAAGGGCTTAAGGGGAGATGAGAGAGAGAGAACATCACTGTGCAGAGGGCTGGGAATTCATTCATAATTACACATCCATCCCCAATTTCATAAGGAAGGTTGACACCACCCCAGCATGCACTCCTCCGTGCAAACAGGCCAGGGGCTGCAAGTACCACCAGCTTGGAGCCCGTCCTCCCCCCCCCCCCAGGCTGCAGGAGTTTGCTTCTCAGACCCTGAGAGCCCTCACCTTGATGGCATCCCTAATCCCCTATTTCGTTACTATAGACTCAGGTCCAAAGCAGGTATTTTTAGCTGTCACCAATCCATTTTTAGCATGCCTACCTCGCCTCTTACTCATCATCCTATAGAAATCCAGAAATCTACCAAAGGATACCGCTGGCCCTTGATACGTGATGGCTCTAATATCACTTGCTCAGGTGCCTCCTGAGTGGCCCGGGCCAGCACCAGTAACAGTGCTTCAAAGCACCCCCTGCTTTCCCTATAAAGCACTTGCCAGCTCTAACTACAAAATCCCTGGAGTCGCCCTGGATTCTTGCCTTTCCCTCCTCCTCCTACACCCTTAAACCTACTAGCAAGTCCTGTGACTCTACATCATCTAACACACACCCCAAATCAGCCAAACCTTCATCTCTATTCCCACCTCTGTGGTTCCGCTAACAACGCCAACCCCTCTACCCCCAATGGAGACTACAGCAACATCGAATCCACTCCCTCTACGCTCCCCTCCCTCTGTTGCCATGACAACCAGAGTCCTCACCTAATTTGATAAACTAAACCACGCCCCCCCCCACCAATACTGGCGATGGAACCCAGGGCTTTGCACATGCTAGGCAAGTGCTCCATCACTGAACTATATTCTCAGCCCTTTTTAAAAAATTTTATCTATTTATTTATATCTAGGGATTGAACCCAGGGTCATTCTACCTCTGAACTCCACCACCAGCCCTATTTTATTTTGAAACAGGGTCTCACTTAGTTGCTATGGCTGACTTCAAACCTACAATCCTCCTGTCTCAGCCTCCCAAGTACTAGGATTACAGGTCTGTGCCACCATGCCCAGCTTTTTTTTTTTTTTTTTCCATTTTATTTTGAGATAGGCTCTCACCAAGTTGCCCACCCTGGCTTTGAACTTGTGATCCTTCTGTCTCAGCCTCCCAAGGAGCTGGGATTACTGTGAGCATCGCTGTGCTCAGCTTCCTGTGTCCTTTTGACTGAAAGCCACAGATGGACTGAAGACCTGCCCTGCCAGGCACCTGCTGGCCTCCCCAGCTCCATCTTCTGCTCTCTCACCACTTGGAGGCCACCATGGCCTTTCTGCTTCTTGAACTTACCATAATCACACTCACTGGCTTGCTGTTTCCCTGCCTGCAACGCCCTGTCTGCAGGTATTTGAAAGGTGGACTCCTTGGCTCTCAGGTCCCTCTGAACAGAAGTATCCAAGCCAGCCTCACCTCCTGCTGGCTGCCTCCCTGCCCACCCCCCCCCCACCTTCCAAGCTCCTGCTTCTCACTTGTGGAGCTGGCACAGGTGGCCTGTGGTCTTGTGCTCTGTCTCACATCCCCAGTAGAGCGTGAGCACCTCAGGAACAGAGGCTGGGTCTCCTTCACAGCACCCAGAGGAGAACCTGGCACACAGTGGGGCACAAGTGAAATGTCCCGAGAACGAGAATGGCCATCCCACAGTACCCAGTACCCGAGAGTGGTTCTAGCACCCTGTGCAGGTTCCACATTCTGGATGCTCAAGTCCCTTAGGTGAAATGGCCTGGTATTAGCACAGAACCTACCTGAATCCTCCCACACATCACCTAAACCATCTTTAGGTGATTTATAATACCTAGTACAATACAAATGCTACATAAAGGTTGTTACGCTGTATTATTTAGGAAATAATGTCAAGGAAAGCTGGGCACGGTGGCACACACCTATGATCACAGTACTTGGGAGGCTGAAACAGGAGGATCACAGGTTCAAGGCCAGCCTCAGCAATGAGACCTTCAACAACTTAGTGAGACCCTGTTTCAAATTTTTCAAAAGGGCTGGGGGTGTAGCTCAGAGGTAGAATGCCCCTGGGTTCAATTCCCTAAACAAAAAAAAAAAAAAAAAAAAAAAAAAAAATTTAATGTCCAGGTAGCAAATATCTATAATCTAGTTCTTTAGAGGTTGAGACAAGAGGTTTGAAACCAGCCTCACCAATAAGAAAAGTCTCTATGTGTTCAGTACAGATGTATTGTGTGTGGGTTGGGGAGGGTACTGGGGATTCAACCCAGGGATGCTTGACCAATGAGCTACACTCTCAGCCTTTTTTATTTTTATAAGTTGCTCAGGCTCCCCCCAAACTTGTGATCCTCCTGCCTCAGCCTCCAGAGTATCTGGGATTATAGGCATGCACCACCACACCTGACCAGATGGGCAATTTTTAAAAACTACTTTTAACCTGCAGCTAGTTGAATTTGCAGCTACGAATCCAGAAGGCCAACTATACTCATTTGGCTAGCATCTCTCTCTCCTGGATGAGGAGGTATGCTCCCCAGCAACCCGCCCCTCTCTCTAACAGGCCCTCCCTCCCTAGTCCCCCCTTTCCCTGCTAGGTATCTTCTTTCTCTTCCTCGATTCTTCTGTGCCTCTGTCTCCTTGTTTTTGGTCCTGGCAGCCTCTGCTTGGATACCTGGAGGAGAACGTGCAGACGCCCTGTGAGTAGCTGTCACGGTCGACAGCCGCAATCTAGGTTTCCTCTCTGTGTACCTCCTGGGCGCCACCTGGCTGCCAGGGAATGGGAAGTTCGGGCTCAGTGACGAGATCTAGACTTGTTTAGAAGAGATTTTCTTTGTTACCCAGTATTTTCAGCAATCGAGGGCAGGGATGGAGTGTCCCAAGCCACTCCAGAATTTCCTCGGGGTCCTCTCTGCCTGGGAGGCAGAGAGAGAAGTGCCATGGATGTTTTTTGTTTGTGTGTTTTTTGTTTTTTGTTTTTTTGTTTTTGGGGGTTTTTTGTGTGTGTGTAAAGTAGCTTTAGCATATCTGCAAAGTGTTTCTGTGACTACTTGACCTCACTAAATATAGGATCATGCGCAAAGACAGCGATTGTATCCTATTTATTGGTGATTACTGAGTACAAATATAAATCTTAAATCAGAACCATTTATGGACAATATGTGTGTGTGTGTATGTGTGCGTGTGTGTCTGTGTGTGTGTTTTACTGGGGATGGGACCAGGGGCATTCTACCTCCAAGTTACACCCCTAGTCCTATTTTATTTTATTTTTAATTTTTATTTTTTGGTACTGGTGATTGAACCCAGGGGCATTCTACCTCTGAGCTACACCCCTAGCCCTATTTTATTTTTATTTTGAAACAGGGTCTTGCTAGGTTGATGGGAGTCTCACTACTTGCTGAGGCTTTTCTCAATGCTGCAATCCTGCTGTCTCAGCCTCCCAAGTACTAGGATTACAGGTGTACTCCACCACACCCAGCTACTTATGAGCATTTTTAATTGGTCTCTTCCTGGTCAAACATAAAGAATACAAATCCCCCAAAAGTAAACGGCAGGAGGCTGGAAGATTCTAGAAGATTGAATGTCACCTTGCTTGAAGAGAAGTAATTAAGAGAAAGAAGCCACCAGGAGAGCTCTGAAAAACACCACAAAGGAAAGGGACTGTCATCCAGAAGACTCCTAGAGAAGCTCTGCTGTGAAATGATTGAATGTAACCTCCACAAGGAAAAAATGGTGCAGTTTTGGGATCCATAACAGAGGACAAGACACCCCAGCCCTGTGCAACAAAAACCACAGGAAGTCACAACAAACCAACAAGGTGAAACAGAAAAGCAAGGAAGGGGGAGAATTACTGAGAAAGCAAAGGCAGGGCTCACACTTCAGGGGACAGAGGACAGATGCTGGCTCCGCCACTTACCATGTCTCCCTGCAAAAGGCCCCGCCTCCCACATCAAGACACACACCTCCTGACTCATGGCACCAAGCCAAAAACCTGTCCTATGCATATGCAGAGCATGGTGATGCATGCTTCAGCCCAGTAGTTCGGAGGCTGAAGCAATAGGATTGCAGGTTCAAGGCCAACCTCAGCAACTTTTGGAGTCCCTGTTTCCTCCCTCTTTCCTTCTTTCTTCCTTTCTTATTTATGTGTGTATGTGACTGTGTCTGTGTGTGTGTGTGTGTGTGTGTGTGTGTGTGTGTGTGGTACTGGGGATTGAACCCAGGGATATTCTACCTCTGAGCTACACTTCTAGCCCTTTTTATTTTTTATTTTGAAACAGGGTATGTATGTAGATAGATAAATAGAAAGATAGAAAGAAATGTAGTATATATGCATAGATACATATATATGTATATATACACACACATATATATTATGCATATATAAATATAAGCATATATAAATGGGGCTGGTAAAGCACTTGGCTTAGTTCAATCCCTAGCAGAACAAACCAATAAAAATATATCATACAAATATAAGACATATTATTTTATATATTATAAACATCACTTACATTATAGGTATCTACGTATTTATATCACATATATTTCATTTATTTATTTATTTCATTATTTATATAATAAATATATTTTATTTATTTATCTATGGCACTGGGGATTGAACTCCAAGCTATACAGTCAGTGATTTTTTTTTTAAACAATGCCTCACCAACTTGCTGAGGGTCTCACTAAATTGCTAAGGCTGACCTCAAATCTGTAATTCTCCTGTGTCAGCCTCCCAAGTACTGGGATTACAGGTGTGTGCCACCATGATGCCTAGCTATTTCATATAATTTTGTAAAAATATTTTATTTATGTTATTACATGTAAATATATGTTAAAACTATATATAAATAAATACAAATGGAATCTAAAAAAGTAAATCTGATAGAAGTTGAGTGGAGTCATGGTCACTGGAGCTGGAAGGAGTAGGGGGAAAGAAGGATGAGGCTAATCAGTGGGGACTAAGTAACAGAAAAGTAAGATGCTCCTGGCCGCTACTGCACAGTAGGATGATTAAAGATAACAAAAGTGTGCTATACATTTCAAAAAGCTAGAAGAAAGGATTTTGAAAGTTTTCACCAAAAAGAAATGATAAATAAGTTAGGATATGGTTATGTTTAGCCTGATTTAAACACTGCACCACATACACATGTATTAAGACATTAGATGGTAAACCCCAATTCATATGCATATTTTTATGTTTCTGTTTATCATCTAACAATAAAGACCAGGCTTAGTAGTGCACACCTGTAATCCCAATACTTGGGACACTGAGAGAGGAGGATCACAGGTTGGAGGCCAGGCTCAGCAACTTAGCAAGACCCTGCTTCAAAATTAAAAAAAAAAAAAAACAGGGCTCAGGGTGTAGCTCAGAGGTAGGATGCCCCTGCATTCAACCCCCATTCTCCCAAGAAATTAAAAAAAAAAAAAGAGTACTAATGTTGAGAAATATAACACATATACACACAGGCAAGCACCTCACCTAAAGGAGGTCTTCTGTAACCAGTGGCTTCCCCTCAACCCTGATCACTATACTCATTCCCATCTTGAAGTTTGTTCATTCTTGTTGAATGTGTTCCCACCCATCTTTCAGAGCCCATCAAAAGCCCATCAAAACATCTCCTCTGAAAACCCTAGGCAGGGGGTTCTCTTCTCTAACCTCTCCCAGCCATAACTGCGGTCACTAAATATTATAAGACTTGAAAAGCTGGATGTTCGTGGTACATGCTTTTAATCCCAGAACTTGGGTGGCTGAGACAAGAGGATCACAGGTTCGCGGCCAGCCTCAGCTACTTAGTGAGGTTCTCTGCAACTTAGTGAGACCCTCTTTCAAAATAAAGAATAAAAAATAAGGCTGGGGGTGTAGCTCAGAGGTAGAATGTCCCTGGGTTCAATCCCCAGTACTGAAAAAAAAAAAAAGACTTGAAAATATTCTGAGTCTCTACTTTTGTATAAAATGCCCAAGGAGATCACATGCTTTCTGCAGTCAAAGACTATGCACTTATATTTCTATATCCTCCATAATGCTGGGAACTCGCATACTCAAGACAACTGGCTCAACTGGGGAGGGCCTCCCCAGGTTGGGAGTGCTTGTTCGCTGGTGATATCCCAGCATCCACATTCATCCTCTGCAGAATCACCCCCATCATCTATCCTTCAAGAGGAGGTGAGAGGGCAATATCATAGTTTGGATATAGAATATTCCCTGAAGAGCTCATATATTGATGTTCAGAGTTGCTATAATTAAGTCATGAGAACTGCAATCTCATCCTTAGCTAAATCCATTGTAACCTAGGCAGGTGGGTGTGGCTTGAGGAGGGGGTCTCTGTGGACGTGGGCTTGGAGATTATATATGGTCCCTCCTCCCCTGCTCTTTCTCTCTTGGTTCTGGCCTCCATGATGTGAGAGCAGAGTCCTTGCTCTTTCCCTCTCTCTCCTTCCCATTGCCCTGACCTGTACTCTGAAGACCTGGCCTGACATGGACCAAACCTCTGAAATCTCCAAACTCTCTACAAATAAATCCTCCTTCCGCTAAGTGTGTGGTCAGTTCTTTTGGATTACCGCAGTAAGAATGTTGACTGAAACAGCCTGGAAGCTGAGAAAGAGAAAAAGAAAAAGAAACAACACTCAAGGTCAGAGACAAGAAGAATGGGGGATTAACTGGTGTCCATGCAGGAACAGGGAAGAGTACTTATGGGACCATTGGGTTTGTAATTTCAGGGTCCGTGGCAACAGGTGACTGGTTACCAGCAAGTTAGCATGCCAAGCTCCCAGATGATGCATCCCCATCTTACCTGTACTGGGCCTGAAAGTGGCTTTGCACAAAGCTTTGGCATAGAGGAAGCTGAGCTGTGGATGCCAAGAAGTTCTCAGAGGGCTGACTGGCTTCAGGTGGCAGCTGCAAAGAAAGGAAGAAAGGAAACAAGATTATGTAGAAGCCCTGGTGCCTCCTGACATGTAACTGCTTCCAGAACATGGAGCCCATCACCCCCTCCCAGGCCCGTGTCATCCCTCTCTGAGCCTCCATGGAGCCTTGATCCTCAAGGCGGCCTTTAGCCTTACTAAACGCTCTTCCAATTCCTTGATCTCCCTCATCCCTGAGAAAGAAAGTGTGAGTTGGGCGTGGTGGAGCAGGCCTGTAATCCCAGTACTTGGGAGGCTGAGACAGGAGGATCGCCAATTCGAGGCCAGCCCTCAGCAACTTAGTAGAGAGAGAGAGTATCTCTTATTTCAAAATAAGAGATAAAAAGGGCTGGGATGTAGCTGGGAGGTAGATTGCCTCTGAGTTCAATTCCTAGTCTTCCCATAGAAGAAAAGACAAGACCCCATATCAGTATCCCCTAGAGATCATAAAACTATTATGAAAATCAGGAGCTGGCATGCGCCTTTTTGCCTGGAACACAGTAGGTAATTCATACACGTGAGCTTTCTTTTCCTTTCCAAACCACGTTCCTCCCTTTATTCTACAACAGTGGTTTTTTTCTGGGAAACAAAATGGCCAAAAAGATTGCTTCTGTGTTGGTGTTTATGGGGTAGTAAAAAATACCCTTTTTCGCAGGGTGAAAACATTTGAGAATTGTTCAAGTAATGGAAAAGAAAGCGGTCCTTATGTTTTCTATTTCAGTTACCAATAAATCTAGCAATATGGCTTTCCTCTGTCCTCAAAACAGAAATAACTTCAAAAAGAAAAATCACTCTGCATCTCACAAAGGACAGCAGCTTTCCTTCTCTGGAAGGGAAATGAAGTTCCACGCCAAGTAATCCCACAGCTCTGCTTTCTACCTTCCGGCGTGTGTGGCTAGGTCTCCCCAGGCAGCAAACTTCAAGACAGGCTCTAACACGACTCCAAGACAGAGAAAGAGATGGTGTCTGGTTCCATCAGGTCAAAGTAAGGGTTGAGTAAGCGCCTCTCCCTGGTCTTGCCTGAGGAGTGCCACACTCCTAACCTGCGGGACCCACTAAGTTACAGAAGGCAGCAGGGGTGGCCAAGGACCATGAGGGAGAGGGGCGAGGGGTCTGGAATTGGGCTATAGGACTGGCAGGCCCCATCAGCTAGGGCTTCGTCAGCCACATAGGAGTCCACATTTTGTGGTAGAGCAAGAGGTCACTGGAACAACGTAAACCTTGGAATGACACATCTTATCTCCTTTCTGAAAGGGATCTGGCTGCAGGGTGGAGAATACAGCTGTGGAGCATGCTGGAATTGGGGGCAGGAATGTAGCTCGGTAGTAGATGACTTGCCTAGATGCTTGAGGCCCTGGGTTCAATCCTCAGCTTCTCCAAAAGAGGGGGAGGCAAGGAGGGGGGAGAAAGTTGGAAGATAAATTATGGTTGCATTTACTTGTCTTAAAATTATGAAAAAGTATTATTGGCAGACTCACTTGGCTTAAATAAACCTGATATCTTAAAGAAGGTTTGGGGGTGGTGTACCCTAGATAGGAATGAAGGTTCTGGGGCAGAGCTTCACAACTGGGAAGTGATTCTGCCCCCATCCCCAGGGGACATTTACCAATGTCTGTAGACGTTTTTGGTTATCACAATTGGAGACAGAAACCGGCATTTAGTGAGTAGAGGGACCATGCTCTTCTAGAATGAACAGGAAGCCCTCTCCAGCAAACAATTATCTGACCCAGAATTATATAAAGAACATTATTTATTTACTGTGCTAGGAGTCTAACTTGGTGCTTTTCATGACTGATTTTACTACCTGGCACATAGTTAACACTCAACAAACTCTTGAATTAAATAGTTGTCATGTTTTAATATCTGTAAGGCTAGCTCATGTTCTACAGTTAATAGAGATGTAGATTAAGTAAGTTGCCCAGAATCATCTTCTACTTGGTGGAGACAGACTTGGAACTGGATCTATCTATTTGGAATCCAGGGTACTGGATCTCTTATCTTCTGAGTATCTCATGTCTTCTCAGGTCCCCCTAGGGGGAGAAAGGAGACTTAGGGACAAGTGGTCCCCTTCCTATTGTGCTACAGGGAAGATGTCTTAGCCTGTTTTCCCTGTTCCTACTCCCTGGCTATACTAGACAGTTCTTCTTACCCGAGAAGTAGATGGGATAGACAGCTGTGTTAGTCAGTTTCCTGTCACTGGAACAAAATACCTGAGATGAGCAATTTATGAAGAGGAAAGGCTTATTTTTCTGAAATTTACAAACTGACTTTTTTTTTTCATGTTTCCCTTATTTGGTGCATTGTAATCACATATCTTTGTTAGGTACAAGCTAGTATAGGTAAAGGCATACATGCACACATTTCTCATTTAACCCCTCCCCAATTCCCGCCCCACTCCCTCCTCCTCCCTCCTTCTCAAGGTCAGTTTAGTGATTGACTTTGATGTGTTCATGAAAGTACATCATGTGCATTAGGGT
>PVLC010004507.1:69805-84577 GCA_004027655.1 Graphiurus murinus | reverse complement strand
ATGCCTGGCGGCGTGGCGCCGGGGCCGCGGAGACGGGCTTCTTTGCTCTCTCTGGTCGGTCTTCCGGGTTCTGCTCAGCTGTATTCCAGTTTTCGCAGCGTTTTCCACCTTTTTGTTGCTTTTTTTCTTTTTTCAAAAAACTGGATCCACGACTGCTTTGAATCGAGCTCACAGCGGCTCTTGAGACGTGTCTCACTCCCTTCCAAATGTTTTTAAACATTAGATATTGCTTTCATTTGTCTTTAAAAAGGTTATCCCTCCTCCTCCTCCTCCTCCTCCTCCTCCTCCTCCTCCTCCTCCTCCTCCTTCTTTTTGCTACCAAGAAGTATTCTTTCCAGAATTATTTTAAAAATACTTTTATTTGGTGCATTATAGTTTCACACCGTAATGCAGCTCATAGTGATGGTGACACACATGCACACAGCACTTGGTGGGCTTTCCCTCTCTCGCTCCCCACTTCCCGTTCCCCCCCTTCCCCATACAGGATCTTGAGACAGACATTGGTAATTTCACATATATACATAACATCAGTGGAAGTGATTCCTTCATTCACCTCCCCTCACCCCAGACACCTCCCTGGCTTTACTGGGGTTTCTCCTCCATTATTTGAAGTCCCTCTGGTATACCGATTACTCCCTAGCTTCTGCATATGAGAGAAAACATGATTACTTTAAAACATAAAAAGAATTATTTTGAGATCCTTGCCGATATGGAAAGAAGAATTTCTGAGTTTCAGGATAGCAATTTTTGTCTAGTATAACTTTTTATGTGCATCTAGGGAAAATTTAAGATACATTATTTGTGAAGACAAACATTTGGATGATGCCTTTACCCAAGTATTCCTGGAAAATTTTTAGAAAGACAAATTTTTTAGATCAATTTGTGGAAAACTTTAAATGAGATACATTATACCACATTATCTTGTTCAAAGTAAAAATAAGTAGAGATCACTTTAGGTCCCCACAAAATTATTTCTTGTATATACCAAATAAGGCTATATTTTAAGCCAGATTTTTTCCCCCAAACTGACCCTCTAAATTTGATGAGTAGATTTTCAGTTTTTTCATGATAGAGAACGAGATCTAGGGACAAACATTTAAAGTACACAGGTTATTAATTTCTAATTTCTATACACATTTCAACCATAGAGTCATGGTTTTGTCTAGGTTTTCATGGTTTTATTTCTGGACTACCACAACAGATTTTTTTTTTCTTTTTATTATGGAAACATTCATACCCACACGGAAGTAGGAGGAATAGTACTTGGAGACCACATGTACCTATCATGAAGCTTCATCAATTTTAAACAGTTTCCCATTCTAGTTTCTTCTTTCCCACCCATATCTATTTTTCTACAATAAGCTAACACCCACTCCACACGCACATCAGAGAATACCAGCATTTATCTCTAACAGGTAAGTAATTTGTGTACCCTATAGCTTTCTGATTATTCTTCTTCAAATCCTGCTTGGCTATTTAATGCCTAAATTTCCAACCTTCTGGCATACTCTTAAAGCAACCCAAAAAGGTTTCTCATAGGCTCAGTGTTGCCTGTTAAGCCAAGTGCAAACTCTTGTCTGGGTTTACAAAGCCGTCCTCACTTTTGCTTCCCCTGTCTGTTAATCTTGTCTTCATAGCTCCCGACAGGCTATCAGGTGGGTTCCCTCACTGCTTCAGCTGATGTCCCTTTTGTTCCTATCTCTTGTCATGCTCTAGCCTCCCCCAAATCTATGCATTGAAGAAAGCAGCCCTGTATGGCTGCCACTTCCTCTAGGAAGCTTTCTCCAGTTCATACTGTCTTCTTCCTTGCCAGGACTCCTGGGAATTAAACAGTTTCTCCAACCTGAGGTGTGGTCTTTTCTGTTATATTCCAGTCCTTTTTTTTTTTTTTTTGTGGCACTGGGGATTGAACTCAGGGGCATTCTACCTCCGAGCTATACCTCCAGCCCTATTTTTTATTCTTTATTTTTATTTTGAAATAGGGTCTCACTAAGTTGCGGAGGGCCTCACTAGGTAGATGAGGCTGGCTGCGAACCCAGATCCTCTGGTCTCAGCCTCCCTGTTATAGTCCATTCTTAATGGTTGCAATCTGGAAAGTGGACTCTGAATCGCTGACTGGCAGCATTTTCCTTTTAAAGACAACTTCAGAGTGTTTAGGGGAGTAGTAACTCTGAGGACACAAAGAAGATGACTGGTGCTGGGTGGAACCTAGCATTGGAATGGTAGGCATAATTCTAAGATGACCCTATGATCTCTGCCCTTGGTGTTATACCCTTGATTACATGAGATTACACAGTAAAAGTGATTTTGCAGATGTAATAAAAGTTACCAACCAGTTGACTTGAAGCTAGGGAAACCCTGCAGGTGGGCCTCATCTAATCACATGGGCCCTTTAAAAGAGTGTTCTCTCACTGAGGGCAGAAAAATGAAGTCAGAGAGATTCTGAACCTGCGAAGGATTCAATCCACAAATACTGGCCTTGAAGATGGATCTATGGAATGGAGGTAATTTCTAGAAATCCAGAAAGAAAATGGGATCTCATTCTTACATCCACAAGGAACTGAATTCTGCCAATGAGCTTGGAAGCAAATTCTACTGGAAAACTTCCAATACAGGCCCAGCTCAGGTGACACTTTGAGTTTGGCATTGTGACACTCCATGCTGAGAATCTAGTCATCCCCACCCAGACTTCTGACCTGCTGCTGA
Organism: Graphiurus murinus; assembly: GCA_004027655.1. Lineage (NCBI taxonomy): Eukaryota > Metazoa > Chordata > Mammalia > Rodentia > Gliridae > Graphiurus > Graphiurus murinus. The sequence goes on along the minus strand of PVLC010004507.1, from coordinate 81,871 downwards.
ATTGTGAATTACTACACCACTAGCATTTTCAGTTGCTAAGTTTAGTCATTTGTTATGTAGCAATACACCACAAATACAAAAGGCAACACAGGGTTTAAGCTTGTAGTACTATTTCATGCATTTCCTGCTTTTCTTATTAAGGCTCCAGGTCAGCAAAGGGAGTTTTCTAATAAGTGGGGACACCAGTCTTAGCACATACAGCTGTTGTACAGGCTGGCAATGACTTTCATTTCTGATACCTCACTTCTGTCCTTCACTTTCCCGTTGCAGATAGGAGTATCTAAAGGAAAGTCTCACTTCCCTATTGCCAGCCCTTTTTAAAAAAGCCTCTAACTGGTTCCTTGGGCAGAGGGTTAGACAGCATATCTGACCAGTGTCAGCATCATCTCATTTTGTAGTCAGACTCTGATCACTGACCTCTGCTATGAGAGTAGGGGAGGCTTTGCAGGGAATGGACCCCTAACCTCTGCCACAGCCAACATATCAGATAGATGGCTTAACTTGCTTCAGGTCAAAAAGTGGTTACTGAGGACACCGAGAAAGATCAGAGCTGACATCACAGTTTCTTCTGCAGCCTAGAATCAGTGGGCAGAGGTTTTATTGGTTTAGTGGGCATCTATTTCTCTGGACATTCAAATGTAACATAAGGAGTTAGATATTCGTGAGAAGTGCCTGTGTGATTCACAAAGAACTTATCTTTATAGAATTTATTGCTGGAGTTAGGCAAATGTCCTTTTAAAAGTCAACTTTCTGAGGTGCAGTTTACATACAATAAAGTACATGCATTTGAAGTATATAGTTCAAGCTGGGTGTGGTGGCGCACTCTTGTAATCACAGCATTTGGGAGGCTGAGGCCGGAGGATCCGTGTTTGTGGCCAGCCTCAGCTTCCTAGTGAGGCACTTTGCAACTTAGTGAGACTCGGTTTCAAAATAAAGAATAAAAAATAGGGCTGGGGGTATAGCTCGGAGGTAGAATGCCCCTGGGTTCAATCCCCAGTACCGAAAAAAAAAAAAAAAAAAAAGAAGTATATAGTTCAATAGATGTACACACCCATGTAACCACTTCCAATTAAAATATAGAACACATTTATTATCAGAAAGTTCCCTCTGTATTTGGTCCTTCCACACATGGCTCAAAGCAAGCATTATTCTGATTTCTATCACTGTCAATTAGTTTTGCCTTTTGTAGTACTTCATATAAATCAAATCATACAGTAGGTACTCTTTTCTGTTAAGATTCTTTTACTCGGCCTGGTGTTTGTGAGATTCATTCACATTGGTATTTTGTTAAGTATATTTTTATTGTTGAGTAGTATTATTCTATTGTGTAAATAATACAACTTATTAGTTATTCATCTGCTGGTGGACATTTGGGTGGTTTCCAGTTTTGGGTTTTCATGAATAAAGTTGCTATGATCAGTCTTGGTGTGGACACGTGTTCTTACTTCGTTTTGGTAAATACCTAGGAGCAGAGTAGCTGGTTCATACAAGTGTACATTCAATCTTTTTTGTTGTTGTTGTTGGTACTGGGGATTGAACCCAGGAGCATTCTACCTCAGAGCTACATCCCAAGCCTTTTTATTTTGAAACAAGTTCTTGCTAAGTTTCTGAGGCTGATTTTGAACCTGCGATCCTCCTGTCTTAGCCTCCCGAGTACTGGGATTACAGGTGTGTGCCACTGTCCCTGGTTCTACAGATCTCTTAAGGGCTTGGTTTTGAACTTTGTTAGGGCAGACTTGGACTGGACTTTACTTTAGAGCATGGTTCTAATATTTTCTGTATCTCAGTTAGATGGTTAGGATGGTAATAAATTGGTAACAAAATCTTTTTATTTTGATGCGGTTGAAACTTTAATGTCCGCTGGCACTGTTTGATGTCTAGAATCTCTATGCTGTTCTTGTCTCTATACTAACTGTTCTCTATAGTTACTACAGTTCTAAGAAAGTTTTACCATAAAAGCCAGGGTTCATAAGGAATCTTCCATATCTCTTCTGGATCCCCTCCCTCCTCCCTACCTCCAACGCATCTTCCTTGGTTTTTAGTGTCTTTTAGTGCCTGCAGATTTCAACTGCTTCAGTTCTTATGAACTCTGATCTTAGTCTCCTCAGCTCAGCAGAACCTCCATTTTTGGCTTGGATTTCAGGTTGCTGGCATTGTGGGAAAGTTGCACCCTGCCGGGGGCCAGCCCTCAAAGAAGCGGTAGAGCTTGGGGGGTCCCTCGTTAGGTGGGGATCGAGACGAGGTCGAGAGCGAGTGAGAGTACGCTTACATACACCATGTATGTTAAGACGCATCTGTTTTAATTCATCTCATGAGTGATATTTATGCTCATTACAACAAGGTATAAAAAAAAAGGAATTTTTACAGCCTTGTTTTTCCTGGAGTTAAGTGGGTACATCTTTACTGGAAAGGCTATTTCCTATAGTGTTTGCTGAGGTTAGGGGAGTAGCGGAAAAAATACAAAAGTGTAAATGAATTATTCTTTTAGTAGAGAGTAGGCGAAGCAGAGGAAAAGCAGGGGGTAAAGGTTAAAAGCTAAGAGGAACTATTCATTAGATAAATCTTTCCTATTTGCTCAGGCAGCTAAAAGTAGCTGGTTAATAAATAGGTAAGCAGAAAGTTTAGCAAGCTTTCTTGTCTAAAGGCTTCCTTCTGTCTTATGATAAGAAACCTAAGTTCTCTTGACTCAACTGCCGGTATTTGTAGAGTTAATAAATACCTCTTGAGCCAGGTCCAGGCCTTTGTTCTCCTGTGATGACAGCATCCTGAGCCTCTTAAAAAACCTTTTTTTAATGTGGAAGCAAAGCCCAAATTTCCAAAATAAAATAATGTAAAGCGAAATGTGTCACATGTCCCTTATTTAGCAGGCTGAGCCTTGCTCCAAGCCCCAACTGGTTAAGGTAACGTCGCACACCCCAGCAGAAATTCAGGGTAATCATTGGACTTACCTTATGAATTCATCCTCTCTCAGGGGTCACAGTGTTGACTTGCTTATTGTCCAATGCTTAAAAACAATTGCCTTGCCGGGCATGGTGGCACACGCTTGTAATCCCAGTACTTGGGAGGTTGAGACGGGAGGATTGCAGGTTTGTGGCTAGCCTCAGCTACTTAGTGAGGCACTCCACAACTTAGTGAGATCCTGTTTCAAAATAAAGAATAAAAATTAGGACTGGGGGATGTAGCTAAGAGGTAGAGTGCCCCTGGGTTCAATCCCCAGTACTGCAAAACAAAACAAGAAAAAACAACAACATAAAAAAAATTCACCTCATATAGTACCTCCATTTTGATGTTTATGGAAGAAGGTCTGGTCCAATAACAGTTGCTCCATTGTATCTGGAAATGAAAGTTTGCAAGATGTGCTCTTAAAGATTAACTTACTGGGCTGGGGATCTATCTCAGTGGTAGTACATGCTTAGCATGTGTGAGGTCCTGGATTTAATTCCCAGCATACACACAAAACATTTTAAGATACATACACAAATACATAAAATAGATTTACTGAGGAGGAGTCCCCAAGCTTCAGTATGAGCTGAAAAAGGATTTTATGCTTTGCTAGGATATATCTTTGGAAGGTTCAGTAAGTTCCATGCTATGGTTCAGAACACTAGCTCTACTCATAAAAAGTTAGAGCCGGGTGTGGTGGTGTGCTTCTATAATCCCAGTACTTGAAAGGCTGAGACAGGAGGATTGCAGTTTCAAGGCCAGCCTCAGCAATTTAGGGAGACCCTCAGTAACTTAGTAAGACCCTGTTTCAAAATTTAAAAAAAGAACTGGAGATGTTTCTCAGAGGTAGAATGCCATGAAGTTTAAGCCCCAGTACCAAAAAAAAAGTTAATATGGTGACATAGGGTATAATTTTTCTAAAACTTGTGTCTAATTCTAAAATTCTCTGTAAGAAACAAAAAGGTTTGTGAAAATAAGAGTAGTAATAAATTATTATTATTATTATTATTATTATTATTATTATTATTATTATTATTACTGTTTGCAGTACTGGGGATTGAATCTAGGAGCATTTTACCTCCTAATTACACCCTCAGCCCTATTTTTTATTCTTTATTTTTGAAACGGAGTCTCATTAAATTGCAGAAGACCTCACTAAGTAACTGAGGCTGGCCACGAACCTACGATCCTCTTGTCTCAACCTCCCAAGTACTAGGCTTACAAGTGTGTTCCATCACGCCCAGCATAACTTACTATTATTGAGTATTTAATGGTCTAGGTGCTATCCTTAAATTTTATTTGTATTAGCCTGTTATTATTTATAATGATCTAGTTAATTACCAGTTGTACCCAAACATTAAGTACTGATTAATAATCCTATTTACAGATGAGGAAATTGAGGTACAAATAGGTGAAATAATATTCTTGAAGTGACATATCTGGTAGGTGGTAGGTATGGGAAGTCTATGGAAAACCTTTACCAGTTTGCATTATAGTAGTGTGATATAGTGTGAAAGATCTTAGAAAGGCAAAGTATGTGAATATGCAAGTGAATAGGTCAGTTTGTGAGGGCATTCAGGAGCACACCCGAGTGTGTGAGAGTCTGTATGGGTGTGTAAGAGCTCGCAGCTTGGGGTCTTCTCAAAAGACCTTTTTTTTTGGTCTCAACCTTTTCACCTTTAGTCAACTTAAACATATACTTCTGAGTTCAGCCTCAGTATCACTACTTCAGGGAAGCTTGCTACATGTTTTTGTAATAATGCTGTTCTTTATTTTTTCTATCACAATTTTAATGGAATCAATGTAAATATTTATTGGTTGTCTTTTTTCTGCAGACTGTGGACTCCATGGGGCTCATTTCCTACCATGCATGTAGCATCTAACAGTTTCTGGCATGGAGCGTGTGCTTAATAAGTATTTATTATTTATTTATTTTTATTTTGTGGCACTGGGGATTGAGCCCAGGGGTGTTTTACCTCTGAGCTACACTTCCAGCCCATTTTATTTTTGAAACAGGGTCTGACTAAATTGTCAAGAGCCTAACTAAGTTGCTAAGGCTGGCCTTGAACCTGCGATACTCCTGTTTCCATCTCTCAAGTACTGGGATTACAGGTGTGTGCCACCAGGCCTGGCTTATTTGGTAAATGATGAGTGGATGTCCAAGAGTAAATAAGTTTCCTTTCTCAGATTTCTATAAACTTGATTTATCACTAAGGGTTGCTTCTTTTTTCCTTCTATTAAAAGATTACACACAGTAAAATACAATCTTTTTTTTTTTTTTTTTTTTTTTTTTGGTACTGGGGATTGAAACCAGGGTGTTGTGCCTCCAAGCCACACCCTCCAATCTTTTATAAAAATTTTAATTTTTAAACAGGGTCTTACTAAGTTTCTAAGGGTCTTGCTAAATTTCTGAGGCTGCCCTTAAGCCTGTGATTCTCCTGTCTCAGCCTCCTAAGTACTGGGATTACAGGTGTGTGCCACCACACCTAGTTAAAATACAATTATTTTGGTGTACAGGTTTATGAGATTTATGTAACCATCGCCACAATCAAGATATAAAGCAGGTTTATCTCCTCACCAAGAATTCTCTTTTGCTAAACCTTGGTTGTCAAACTCCATTCCAACCTTTAACCTCTGGCCAGCACTGAGAATTGTTTATTTTACATTACCCTGGAAACTGATTTTCCTCTTTCATCCTGCTTTGTCTGTTTTTCCAGCTTTCTTACTGCTCACCAGCCGTCCTAAATACTGTATCAGAGAAGTGAAACTGAATTTAGACAATTTTCTTAACCACTTATGCCCCACAGAGCAAATAACATGACTACTTGGAACAACAAGAAAAGGGGCATTAGGTCATCTGGGTTTTTGTAAGTATTTCTTTTTCTCTTAACTCTAACATCTAGCTGGGCGTAGATGTCTGGTGGTGTAGCTTGCAGGTAAAATGCCCCTGTGTTCAACCCCTAGTACAACAAGCAAACAAACAAACAAACACCAAAAAAACTCTAACATCTGATCTGTATGTAGCTCTGGTTCACTACCCTTGCCTTGATTTATGCTTCATGATCTTGTCCAATTCATTGCAATGGTCTCTGTACTGTCATGCCTCCAATACTTTCTTTCTTATATTCAGTCTCTGCATTTTACCCAGAGGGAACTTTTTCAGACTCTCTTGTCCTGTAAAGCTCTTCCCTGGCACTCCCTTGAGTTTTAACATCTTAGCACATCACTCATTGCTCTTCTTCAGGCCTCATATTTCTTCTTTAGAATTATTCTTACTGGGTCTTGTCCTTTGGGACTCTAATATTCTAGTAGTCTCAAGTTATTTGACATTTTCCAAAGGGGCCATACGTCTTATGCACCTTTGTTCATGCTGCCCTGTAAGCCCTTTTCTCTCTGTATCTGCCAATGAACACCTAGACATTATTGAAGATGGACACATACTATCTACTGCTTTCTTCCCAAAGACCACTTGACTATCCCCTCTTTTATCTCTCTATTTACCCGTCCACCACCTGCCATAACACCTGTAATTCCTTGTTGCATACTATGCTCACATTCCACTTGCTAGAAACAAATCTCTTTGAGGTAAGTCTGTGTCTTACACATCTTTGAGTCTCCAGTGTTGAGTACCTGTTATGAAGTAGGTGCTCAGTAAATGTTTGCTGAATGCATCAGTGAATAATTTTTTTTTTGTATTTTTAACTGATCACGTTAGTACTATTCATAAGTCCATTTAAATGCATTTTTGCAGCCGGGCGTGGTGGCGCACGCTTGTAATCCCAGCATTCGGGAGGCTGAGACTGGAGGATCCGGGTTCGCGGCCAGCCTCAGCTACCTAGTGAGGCACTCCGCAACTTAGTGAGACTCGGTCTCAAAATAAAGAATAAAAAATAGGGCTGGGGGTATAGCTCGGAGGTAGAATGCCCCTGAGTTCAATCTCTAGTACCGCAAAAAAAAAAAAAAATGCATTTTTGCTCACATATTTTCCCATTTTCATGAGAAGATCTTATTTTGAAGTTCTTTCCAGCCTTTTATCGACAACATGCATCTGCCTGTGACCTTGTCACTTGGCATTATTTCAACTGGGCTTACCCATAGATGTCTGCTTGCGTATCGAAACTCAACTTGCAACTGTGGAAATGAAAAAGGGAAAAGTTAGAGATGTCGAAAGGGAATGAATTTCCCATTAGTGGCAAACGGACTTTGAACTTCCTCTCCATTGAGGCTCAGAGTAAAGTCAAAGTTATCACTGTGTGCTCCTGTGGGCACTGGCTACAGGTCCCACGCTTTACCCTGTCATCTATTGTGTTTCGTACAGTGCCACATTAACTTTATTGGGCTCTCACTCCAGGGGTCTTAGTCTCAAAGTGTATGGGCTCAATGTATTTGCCATAAAAGTGGAGATTTAGTTCTTTCTTGTGAAAGTAAAGGCATTAAATCTCCTAAGCATCTTGTCAAACTTAGTGTGTTTAAGTAAAAAAGAACCTGAAAATACTAACAAAGGATAAAGCAACTGTATTTGTGACCAGCTAGCTTTTGGCAAGAATCGAGGGCAGGTGTAAGAAGGAAGGAGCTCAACTCTATCTTCATCTCCTTTGACCAAGAGTAAGATCTGAGTGGGACTTGGCCTTTTCCTTGTTGAATGCCCACAAATGTAAGCTTGTAGCTCTCTGGAAAGGTACTGCTATTTCTTAAGGTAATTATATATTCTTGGAAAGACCCAAGTTGTAAAAAAAAAAAAAGTTTAATTTTATAGCACCATGAATTCCACAGTGATTTTGACTTGTTATGTCACCATTTTAGGCTGAAGTAGTATTTCCCAAACTTCCATTTTTCACCAGAATCACCTAAGAAGTGTGTTGAAATGGGCATCCTAGCCAGGAGTGGTAGCCTATGCTTGTAATCCCAGTATTTGGGAGGCTGAAACAGGAGGATCGCAGGTTCGAAGCCAGCCTCAGTTACTTCATGAGGCTCTCTGCAACTTAGTGAGACCCTGTTTCAAAATAAAGGATAAAAGTAGGGCTGGGGTGTATCTCAGAGGTAGAATGCCCCTGAGTTCAATCAGAAAGAGAGAGAGAGAGAGAGAGAGAGAGAGAGAGAGAGAGAGAGAGAGAGAGAAGGAAGAAAGGAAGGAAGGAAGGAAGGAAGGAAGGAAGGAAGGAAGGAAGGAAGGAAGGAAGGAAGGAAGGAAGAAAGGAAGACATGGGTATCCTGGTTTTCACTCCTGGACATTCTGGTTCAGTAGGCTTGGAGTGGGCCCTGGAAAAGTATATTTTTTTTTTTTGCAGTCTCCTAGGGTGATTCTGTTGCAAAAAGATGGAAAAAAATATTTTCTTGGGTTGTTTGAAATGGTTGGGTCAATGTGCTCATTCCAAAAGGAGCTCCTAGTATTCTGAGTTTGTTAATGGCTCCATGCAAGTTGATAGGAATTAGCTTTACAAACCAGGCTCTCTTGTTCAGACCTCATCTATTTTCAGTGTCTGGAAGTATATCTGATTTTGCAGAACACACTCATGGCAGAAAGTAAAGAAAGCACTCTGAAAGGAGTGGTGGTCTTGTTCAGTGGCATACACATCTCAGCAGAATGCAAGGGAAGATGTTCTAGCTCACTCCTGATGTTTCTCTGCAGGCTGTGCACCATGGAGAGAGGTGAGTTTGCATCACTTGACCCTCCTGCTGTGATGTATCTAATTGTTATAACAGTGCCAACTTGGACTTTGGGGATATCTGATGTGGTGGGACAGATGGAATGGGACAGGGTAGGAAAAGATACAGAGCAGCTGAAAGAGGCAAACAGGTCTGTGCACATGTCTTTTTAGGGGAGAGAGCTATTTGAATTGAACCCAGGGGTATTCTACCTCAGAGCTATGCCCCAACCCTTTTTTATTTTTTATTTTGAAACAGGGTCTTGTTAAGCTGTGGAGGGTCTTGCTAAATTGCTGAGGCTAGCTTCCAACCTGCCATCCTCCTGTCTCAGCTTCTCTAGTACTGGGATTATCGGCATGTGCCACCACGCACAGCTCACATGCTGTATTTTAACTGGCTTTCTGCTATGGGTTGAATTCCAAACAGTTTGTTAGATCTGTAGGTTTGGTTTAGGTCTCCAAATGGTAGGTTTGGTCTCGGTGCTTGTGGCATCTTTCTTCTGGTGAAGCTCTGGAATTCAGGGCATCCAGTGCAGGGGCAGAGGAGTGACTCTGGCTGAGAACTTTTGCGTAAGTTTCATTGAATAAGTAACTTATGTAACATCCATGAGAAGCATGAACTTGGCAGAACTTTTAAGCAATCATTTCTCAAGTGCTATTTCGATGTTGGGGAACTTGAGGTGGCACTGTCCCTCCCCAACCTCAGAGTAGACTCCAGAAACACTACAGCGTGTCTCAGTAATGCTAATGTTATGTGTGCCCAAGAGGGTATTGCTGTGGTTTCTTTTTGAAGAAGATTTCATGGCTTAGTCAAGAAGGGTTTTCTATCTACAACATTCTCATTTCTAGGGCTGAAGAGATTAGCAGAAATTGTGCTATTCTTAAAACGATGAGATATAAATATCTTTAGGTTTGGAAAACTAGAAAAGAGTGCTAAAAATCAGAGATTTACAGGCTATAGAGGGAAGGAACCTTAGAGGGGTTGGGTTCCACCCATGGAGTCACTTTGGACATGCTGTGTCAAGTAGTTGTCTGGCTTCATATTGTCAGAACTGTATAAACCGGTGCCGTTCTTCCTACTAAGTTACTGAAATTCATGGTGTGGGCAGGGACTCTGGTGCACAGTGCCCCAGGATCTGCTGTCACTAAGCCCAGAAGTTTTACCCATGTCTTTGGCCAAGGAATTATCTGAGTAGAATGTAAAGTCCTGCCACAATCTCTCTTGTCTGTGAAATTGCATTGGCACTGGAGCCAGACACAGCAGAATGAAAATGTCATGGTCCTTTGAGCGTGTCACTCTTTCTGTGAGGCCTCTGTGTTCTCATCTGTGAAATGTCACCACCTGTAATTTACATGGATCAAAAGAGAATACAAATGGAAAAAATTTGGCATAAAATAGAGACAAAAATATCTGCTTTTGCTGGGGCAAGTAACATTTTAATGGTGATCTTAAAATTATTCTCTGTTGTCTGTAGATAGACTCTTCCAAAATAGAATGGACAGGAGATGAGATTTAACTGGGGCACTGGGAAGGGGAAGTGAATCTGATTCGGAGGAGTAGGCAAAGACAACAACCTGGGGCAACTCAGGACCATCCTGTTTGTGATCACTCTGGCAAACACAGATGTGGGCAGTAAGTGTCTTATTTGATGTTGCCCTAAAAAGATCAGGCCCCACCAAGAATATTTGCATTTTTGGCAAACATTCTCAAAAGGATAAGTTTGTTCATTCTTTTTTTTTTTTTCATGACTGAGCTACAGCCCTTTTTTTTTTTTTTTTAATATTCCATTTTGAAAAAGGGTCTTGCTAAATTACCATGCGCTGGTCTTGAACCTGCCATCTTCCTGTCTCAGCCTCCCAAATATTGAGATGACAGGTATGCACCACCATGCCTGGCTAGGATAAATTCTTTAAAACATGCAGACAAGCTGGGCATGGGGTTGCATGACTGTCATCCCAGTACTTGATAGGCTGAAACAAGAGAATTGCAGATTTGAGACCAACCTCAGCAACTTAGGAAGACTGAGCAATCTAGCGAGACCCTATTTAAAAATAAAAAGCAAAAAGGAACTGGGTGTCATGGCACATACCTGTAATTCCAGTATGTGGGAGGCTGAGACAGGAGGATTGCAGGTTTGAGGACAGCCTTAGCAATGTAGTGAGACTCTCAGCAACTTAATGAGATGCTGCCTCAAAATAAAAAATAAAATAGGGCAGGGGATGTAGCTTGGAGGTAGATGCTGGAGCACTGTGTGCCAGGTCAATCCCCAGTACCACAAACAACAACAACAAACCAACAAACAAAAACCAGGCAGACATAAATCATTTTGTTTTATGTTACTTGTTTTATCTCTTTTATGTGCCCCTGTGCAGGTCCATATTATTGTCTCCCTAGCTCTCTTTTCCTAAGCCTGACTTCCCTCTGCCCCTCAATCCTTTCTACAACTTGGCCAGTGCTTCTCTTACTCCCCCCACTCTCCCACCCTATACATATTTTGTTGAATGAATATCCAGAGTTGGTAACTTACCACCTTAATAGTAACAGTAGCACCTACATTAACCTCTTTACAAACTGTTTTCACAGGCAAGATTTAGTTTACTCTTCCTAATAACCATATATGATGACAGGTTATCTCACTTCTGGGAATAAAGAAGTCAAGACTGAGAGAATTGGCAGAGTAAATAATGGCAGATCATGGCATGGCTCATCATTTATTTATTTATTTATTTATTTGTTTGTTTTTGTACTGGGTATTGAGCCCAGGGGCATTTTACCCCTGAACTATAGCCCCAGCCCTTATTTTTTATTTTGAAACAGGGTCTTGCTAAGTTGCTGAGGTTCTTGTTAAATTGTGGAGGCTCTCCTTGAATCTGTGATCCTCCTGTTTTTGTCTCCTAAGTACTGGGATTACAAGCATGTACGATTGGCTAAGTTTAATTAGTCACCTGCATTATCTGTCTTAAAACATTGTCTCCTTTGTAGAGAAAAATCTTGTATTGACCAGTGGGTCTTATGATCTGCATTTAAAAAGTCTTGATTGTAGGCACGGTTTTACTTAGGATAGTACTTTATGGAGAATCTATATGTCTATGTTAGGATGGTTAAAAAAGGGAAATTGTTTTGGTAATTAAGAAACTGCTGAAGCCGGGCATGGTGGTGCACGCTTGTAGTCCCAGCATTTGGGAGGCTGAGACCGGAGGATCTGGGTTTGTGGCCAGCCTCAGCTACCTACTGAGGCACTCCGCAACTTAGTGAGACCCTGTTTCAAAATAAAGAATAAAAAATAGGGCTGGGGGTGTAGCTCAGAGGTAGAATGCCCCTGAGTTCAATCCCCAGTATCGCAAAAAAAAAAAAAAAAAAAAAAAAAAAAAAAAAAAAAAAAAAAAAAAAAAAAAAAAAAAAAAAAAAAAAAAAAAAAAAAAAAAAAAAAAAAAAAAAAAAAAAAAAAAAAAAAAAAAAAAAAAAAAAAAAAAAAAA
>PVLC010004507.1:16500-69705 GCA_004027655.1 Graphiurus murinus | reverse complement strand
CCAAAGGCTATCCTAAGACCTTGCTCAGCATCCAGTGGAAAAAAATGGCTGAAGAAACAAGACTATTCTGCCAGTTCCCTATTGTGGTTATGAGATGAATTTTATGTAATAAAGTAAGATTTAAAGTAGGAGCTGCAGTTTTATACAGCTGCCTTTACTTAATTCTAAACAAAGAACATTAAACACTTTAGTTGAAATTTATGGAGCTATTTTTTAGCTACATAAATTACACAGTATCCTGACAGATTGGAAAATATTTTTATCTTTTTGTTACAGAAAAAGCCCAGATATGAATACTATCACTAATAAATATGGTACTATGTAAATTTTTTGCTTTTCCCTCATAATATTATGTTTTTATGTTCCTCTTCTTCCTCCTTCTCCTCCTCCTCCTCCTCCTCCTACTCCTCATTTTCCTCCTCCTCCTCTTCTTCCTCCTCCTCTTTTACTGGGGATTGGATCCAGGTGTACTCTACCTCTGAACTATACCACCAGCCCTATTTTCTTTTTTCTACTTTGAAATACGGTCTCGATAAGTTGATGAGGGCCTCACTAAGTTGCTAAGGCTGACCTCGAACCTGAGATCCTCCTGTCTTAGCCTTCCAAGTACTGGGATTACAGGCATGCACTACCATGCCCAACTTGAAACTCATTCTTTATATTAAAAGAATTGAGTTAGAGAGACATCAAGGGGACTGGCAATCATATAGTGCCTTATGATTATTCTGAAAGTTAAATCATCACTCCAGTTTTGATTGGTGACTCAATGACAAGCATTGTTTTATCTGAAGTGTAAGAGACTGTTGTTGAACCCGGTGTGGTGTCACATGCCTGTAATCCCAGTACTTGGGAGGCTGAGACAGGAGGATCACAGATTTGAGGCCAGCCACAGCAACTTACTGAGGCCTTCAGCAACTTAGTGAGACTCTATTCCAAAATAAAATATAAAATCTTGTTGTGGGTATAGCTCAGGGGTAGAATGCTCCTGGGCTCAATCCCTGGTACCACCAAAACCCAAAAGAAGCTATGGTTGCCAATGGAGAGCTATGGAAACTCCATAACATAATGTCTGTCTGCTCTTTTATCTCTTTTTAGCCTACTCTTCTCACAGATTTGTGCACATTTTATACCCATTATTGACTCTAAAGTAATATTTTCTACTTGACAAACACATCTAAACTTATATATCCAAATGCAGCCTGTCCCCTTCAAAATGAAAGCATATTTCTCTATTATTGCAATTTTCTGGCCTCCAGGATTTTGCTTTTAGGGAACTTTTAACACTTTTCTGGGTGTTAAGTTTTGCTTCTTAGAGAGATTTGATTTTTGGGAACAGCTGAAAGTCATCTGAGGCCAAATGAATAGATGACAATCAATGAGTAACATAAACTGTGGTGAAACATGAGCGGAACACATGGGAAATTCTGACAGAGGACTGTGGGGAGCCAGCCCTCGAGGCAACAGGGTTGGGGGTCCTTCGTTAGGTGGGGATTGAGTATGAGGTCGAATGAGAGTACGTTTACACCCAATGTAGTGTTCAAGACGCATCTGTTTAATCCATGTCATGACTGTTTTTTATACTCTTTACAACAAGGTATACAGAACAGGAATTTTTACAGTCTTGTTTTTTTCCTAAAGTTGAGTGGGTACATCTTTAACCAAAAAAGCTATTTCCCATAGTATTTGCTGGGATTAAGAAAACAGCAAAGGTTTACAAAATACAATGTGTAAATGAAAATTCTTTTAGTAAGAGAGCAGTATTAAAGGTTAACAGCAGAGAGGAAACTATTCATTAGATTAAATCTTTACTATTTGCTCAGGCAGCTAGAAAGTAGTTACTAAGACAAGGGGGGAAGGTGGGCGAACTCTCTGTCTTAAAACTTTCTTTACCTATAGATAAAGAATAGTAGACCTAAGTTCCTTTGATTTGTAGCTAAGCTACAAAGTTCAACTGCTGATATTTATTGAGAGTTAATGAATATCTCTAAAACGAGCTGAGGTATTGTTCTTTTCAGCTACCATTGATGACTCACAATCCGTTTAGCCATCCTGGAAATTTTTTCTTTATAATTAATGTGGAAGCAAAACCCAAAGCACCCCCAATTTTCCGAATATAATAATGCAAAGTGGGAAATGCCACGCGTTCCTTCTTTTGGAATCATATGCCTTGTAAAGATTCCAGTGGGGGCCGAGTTCTTGCTCAAGGCTCTGCTTATTAGGAAGCCGTCGCATAGGACTGCCCGTTTTTTGTTGCTCTAATCTCTTTTATGGAGGGCTGCAAGAATCAGCTTTTCACACCTGAGCTACAGCAAAGGCATTTTCTGACTCCGGTGCCTCCTCTTTGCAGAGTTGAAATGTCAAGGCCTTTCGCCTGGAGCTCACTGTCACTTTACAGATTTGCTTCCCATGAGATGACCATGGGCTCTAGTCACTTGTACTCAGCTGCCTGACTCTCAAAACTTACCAATTCCATGCCTTCACCTACTGATGGCCTGTCCTTCTTCCCAGTGATTTGTCGTTACTACCTCTTTATTCTAGGAAGGTTTTAATGTGGTCTTCCTCATTCCTGCTGAACTCCTACTCACCATTAAGGATATATATTGTATCTTTATTGTAAATTAATCCTAATTTTAAATTAATCATGCTGAGCTTCCATAGTATTCTATGTTTTCTTCAATCTTGCTACTAGATTCTTGGTTTCATAGGACTAGCATCTTGCAGTGACTAATACATGGCAAATGGTTGGCATTGTTTTTGGTACCGATCCTAAAGACAATTTCAAAGGGGCTTACAAAGGTTTTGGTTTGTTTGCTTGTTTTTTGTTTTTTTGGTACCGGGGGTTGAATCCAGGGACATCCTATCTCTGAGGTATACCTCCTTTTTATTTTTTGTTTTGAAACAAAGTCTTTCGAGGTTGCTGAGAGTCTTGCTATATTGCTGAGGCTGATCTTGAATATTTGATCTTCCTGTCTCAGCTTCCCAAGTGCTAGGATTATAGGGATGCACCACTACACCTGACCTTACAGAGGTATTTTGAGTAACAGATATAGCTTTCCAAAGATACATTAAAGACAATATTCATTGAGTGTATACATTACATATTCATTTTTTTCTTTTTTTGTGGTACTGGGGATTGAACCCAGGGGCATTCTACCTCTGAGCTACACCCCAAGTCCTAATTTTTATTTTGAAACAGGGTCCCCCTAAGTTACCGAGGGCTTCACTAAATAGCTGAAGCTGGCTCCCAAGTACTGGGATTATAAACGTGTGCACCACCACACCCAGCTATTTTTTCTTTTTTGATTTCATAACTTTAGAGACACAGAGTGGCAGACTTCTTGTCCATTAGCTCTTTTTTTTTTTTTTTTGGTATTGGGGATTGAGCCCAGGGGACTTTTACAACCGAGCTACATTCCTGGCCTTATTTTTATTTTGAAACAGGGTCTTGCTAGGTTGCTGAGGCTGGCCTTGAACCTGCAATCCTCTTGCTTAGTTTCACAAGTAATGGGATTACAAGTGTGTGCCACCACTTTTAGTTCTTCTTACAATGAAACTTTGAATATTCTCTATAAAAAGATAGGATTTATATTTCCTACCCTCAAATCTGGATGCAGAAGTGATGTGACATGCTTCTGCCTGGTTTTCTTGAGGCACTTGGGACCAACTGCCATGGTATGAGGAAGCTCAACTAACATGTGAAAAGGACCATGTGTGGAGGAATCAAAGCACCTGACCCATAGGCCTGGTAAACTCCTAGTTGACAGCTAGCAGCAGGTACTGGCCCTATGAGCAAACCATTTTGAAAGTGGATCTTTCAGTCTCTAGTTGACCCATTCTACCCAATGCACTAGGGAGCAGAGATAATCTGTTCTCACTGGTCCTTCCCAAATTACAGACTTTTGAGCACAAGAAGTGATTCTTGTTTTAAGCCACTAAATTTTGGAGCAGTTTGTTACACAGCAATAGACAACCAATTCATCTTGTATCATAGGTCACAAAAGTTTTGACCTCTAAATTGTACACATTATCTTATTGGTATTTATTTTATTTTTTTATTTTATTATTAGTGCATTGTAATCATACATCTTTGTTAGGTATAAGCTGGTAAAGGCATACATGTACACATCTCTCATTTAACCCTTCCCTAATTCTCACCCCATTTCCCCCACCCCTTCTCAAGTTCAATTTAGTGATTGGCTTTGATATGTTGTGAAAGTACATCATGTGCATTAGGGTGTTCCTTCCCCATCACCTTCAATTTAGTCACCTTCTTTGCTCATCTAAGGTGTCTCCTTCTTCGTCTATAGTCCCTCTTACGACCCACTTTCTCCTAGCTTCTGCATAGTAGGGAGAGCATATGATTTTTTACTTTTTGTGACTGACTAATCTCACCTAACATAATGTTTTCCAGTTCCAATCCATTTCCCTGCAAATGACATAATTTTATTGTTATTTTTTTTAGAGATGAGAAATAAAAAGTCCAGAGTCCAAGTAGATTTCAGAGATACTATTACCATGTTCACCTGGCTGGAGGAAGAAAGTTGGAAGAGAAGGCCCTGGGTTTGAAATGAGAAGGCATGGGCCCATCTTGATGCTTGCTTCTGCCACTTTCGAGCAGGGAACTCACACACACACATACACACACACACACACACACACACACACACGCACACACACGAGGATTGATGAAGATCTGAAGTAGGGTAGAGGCAGAAGAGGCAGAGGGGTAAGAGGAGGGGAGTCAAGTCTGAAAGATATTTGGGAACAGAACAGACAGACCTTGTGACTAGGCTTTTGAACTGATGCCAACACTATATATGTTCAAATATATAATATATATCTAAAGCAACACTATATATGTTCAAATACAAAATACACAATTTATGAAGAAGAGGAATTACCAAATAATTAGTGATAGGAATTTTTGGTAATATAAAATCCTTACACATTACTCAAAAGAAAGCATATCAGAAATGTCTGCCAGATAAAGACATGTATTTTCTCCAATGCATCAAAAAACTGTATGTGACTTTAATGAAAAGATTTGAAGAAATGAATATTTGAATGAATTTAATTATTTTCTGCAGAATCTTTAATCCAAGTCCCATGACCAGGAAACTTGGTAGAGGTGAGATGGAAAGAAGTGAGGAGCAAGACTGAGAGGATACTACACAGGGGGTACTATCAGGGTTGGACTGCCAAACATCCCTGTCTCTTGCTCTACCAGTGTCTTGGATGGGTGCAGATCTTTGTTACCTAGAACTTCCAAGAAGAGGGTAGTTTTTGCTGTCCTCAGTGGCTTTCAAGAAAAGCACCACTTTCAGTCTCCCTCTCTTGTCTGCCCTCTAGGCAGAAAAGGGCTAGCCAGGATGGTTTGTAAAGAGCTGTTGCTTTGTGAGATCTGGAGGAGCCTGGGTAAGTGGCTTGCGTGTGGCAATATTGAAAGGCACAGGAACCTGCCTGTCCCTCATGATTCCATGTACCTACTGCTTCTGGGGGTTCAGCCTCTCCTTGATCTCAGGAAGAACCTTGGATTGGCCACACCTTCAGATAGTACTGAGTGGTCAATCCAACATTAGAAAGAGGAAAAGATAGACAGTGAAGACACAGATATAAAAGGGAGTTTTGTGCTGACTCTTTTGTAAGAGTTTGAGACCTGGGATGACGGGAAAAAAGACTGGAGGGAGAGGCAAGAGCTAAACCTGGGAGGGTTTTGTATGCTGTTCAAAGGGATCAGAGTATGGGAGAGAAGAGTCTCCAGAAACAACTTAAGATCAGAATCAGGTTGTAATTTATTTATTATTATTATTATTTTTGCAGTACTAGGGATTGATCCCAGGGACATTCTACCTCTGAGCTACACCTCTAGCCCTATTTTTAATTCTCTATTTTGAAAAAGGTCTCATTAAGTTGCAGAGGGCCTCACTAAGTAGCTAAGGCTGACCGCAAACCTGCGATCCTCTGGTCTCAGCCTCCCAAGTAGGTTGCAATTTAGAAAGACCTAAAGTCTATGTGGAGAATGGGTCTTGTTTACAGCCAGCATGGGAAAGGCAACATTTCTTTTTCTTTTCCTTTTTCTCTCTTCTCTTCTCTTTTTTTCAGTATTGGGAGTTGAACCCAGGGGCATTCTACCTCCAAGGCCTTTTTATTTTGGAACAGGGTCTTGCTAAGTTCCTGAGGCTGGCTTTGAACCTGTGATCCTCCTGTCTCAGCCTCTCAAGTACTGGGATTACAGGTGTGTACTAATATGCCTGGGTTGGAAAGGCAAGATTTTAAGCCTTTGTTTCCCCAGTAAGGGCTCTTGGGATCTGGCAATCATATTTTAATGCTGTCTAGATGTGAGAGTTCCTAACTTAGGGATCCCAGTATAAGCAAGGTATCAGGTCTTCCTTATCTTGCCATATTTTATCACACATAAATCCTTTTCACATTGACCTTTCCTCTCAGCTCTACCCTGAGAATCTTCGGTATTTGCCCCAGGTAGGAGGAGAGAACAGAACGTTTCTGTGGCGCCGCATTAATCATCGACGAGAGACAACTGGCTATGAAACCCACACAGAGTGTGAGCTGGGTTAGGTTTACAAGTGTGGCTGAAACCAAACAAACACCGCACGCTAACTTTGCCCTCCCAACCCTTGGGTGAAAATGAGTCAACAAAGGGAGTACCCAGGCAGAACATCAGAACAGTCTGGTTACTTTATTTATTCATTTATACTTTTTATAGAGAATAAGGCCTGATGATCTTTATTAGGTAGAAAGGAAGATTTCCAGGAGACTCTAGAATTTTCTGATTTTTCTATTTTTTTTCCAATTAGATGATGCTATTCTTTTTCTAATTCAATTCTCTAGCATAATACAAGGATAGATTTTTAATTCAATTCTCTAGCATAATACAAGGATAATTCTCTAGCAAGTGCCTGTGTCAGGCACTTAATCCTTAAATCTTGCCATTTAACTTATTTTAGAAGGCTTTCTTGTACAGGAATGAAGAAGAAAGATTTAGATGTGGATTTGTTGATCACTGGAGGATGAAAGAGAATTTCAGTAATCTATGTCTCCAAAATCTTTATGTCTCTGGTCTGAAAGGCATCTTGAAGATCCAATGCCTCTGACCTGATTGCCCCTTTAACTCTAAGTGGTGATCACTCCTGCTTATGAGCAAACATAGCAGAAGGATGTTACTCCCTTTTGGGGCAGCCCTGTGACAGGACTGCTTCACATAGTGGTTATTTCCTCGTAGTTCCACTTTCCTGCGGGAAACAACTTTTACCCTTTTCTCATAGTTGAGAAGTGGGACAAACAGTGAGGCTAAAATCACAAGCACAGCAACCTTTGTTGCAAACCGTAAGACCCAGGCCATATTTGTGCAATAATCACTGAATTTTCTGCCCTTGGCAAATGGGTTGCTCTATCCCCTTTTTACCTCTGCTTGTCCTTATGAACCCAGGGGAATTCTACCTCTGAGCTATACCCTTAGCCTTTTTTATTTTTTTGTTTTGAAATAGGGTCTTACTACGTTGCCGAGAATCTCGCTAAGCTGCTGAGGCTGGCCTCAAACCTGTGATCTTCCTGTCTTAACCTCCCAGGTACTGGGATTACAAGTGTGTGCCACCATACTTGGCTCCTTCTTTCCTCCATCCCTTCCTTCCTCCCTTGTACTGAGGATTGAACCCAGAGGCATTCTACCTCTAAGCTACACTCCCAGCCCTTATTTACTTTTTATTTTAAAACAGGGTCTTGCTAAGCTTCTGAGGATCTCTCTAAATTGGTGAGGATAGCCTGGAATCTGCTATCTTCCTGTCTCATCCTCCCAAGTACTGGGATTATAGGCATGTGCCACCACACCTAGATTCTCCTTCTCTTTATTCCATTGTTCCAATATGTAAAATATGAAGAATCTGGTGTTTATGAACAATAGCATAAATTTGGTTCTTAAGCCATTCCCAATTATGAGAAACATACCCCACACTAGCCTCTAGCCTGGGTTTCAGATTAAGGCCTGAGATTTCATGAAATGAAATGAATTTTTTTTTTTTTCGGGTAACACTCTGCAACTTTGCTCCGAAGAAGGTGGCAGAGGGAATATTCACACTTCCTTTCTCCTGGCAATGGGAGATTTCTGGAATCTTCTACAAGCACCACTTGGACCTCTAGGACTTAATGATCTTGCTACTAAGGTGATTGTTCAAATTCTATTAAAATAACCATAGACTGGTCACAGTTCAATATGTAATTTTGGAGTACTGCCTCTCTTGCAACCTCCTCCTCTCTTTCTCTAGAATGTGTGAGTCGGGGAAAGGTGGATGTGTACAGCGAAACGTGGGCAGGGAGGGTGGCCAGCGGATGAAGCTGCTTTTCAATGTGGCCAAGACTCGAAGCTTCTAATGGTTGTCTTGCTCTTACTCTGGTATCCCTCTTTTGACTGACTCCTTCCTTACCTCTTCACCCTCAACCCCCAGAAACCACAACCACAGTTAAATAATTAAACTTGTGAAACAAATAAAACTGCCTCTGTGTGAATATGCCTCTCTGGTCACGCCATCCCTGTGAGAGGCAGAATTTCTCAATAAGGTGGGTCCACCATGGACCCTGTGCCCCCCAGCCGAATGGGGAAGGAAGGCTGGTGCCTCTGGGTTAGGGCCTGTTGGTTATGGAAGCCAGGGCAGGGTGGGGTGAAGGCACACCCAAGAATCTTGGCAAACTAAGAAGGGAGAGGGAGAACAATTTCATGTTCACAGCCGTAGGGCCACTTGCTCATTGGACAAAAATTATGACTTGATCTCTTGGGATCCTGGCTGGGAGAGGGTGAGAGGAGTTTGGGATTACAGCTCTGTCGCTACCATAAACGAGGCAATTTTAAGCAACTGTCTAATGTAAAATTTTAAGGAGACTTTTAAAAATATTTCTCTTGGTGTGTTGTAATTCTACATCATAGTGAGATTCAAAGTGATGCATAAATACATGCACACATCACTCAGTATATTTCCTTCCCCATCCCAGTCCACTCTCCCCTTCTCCCTCCCCATACATGTGAGTGAGATTGGAGGTGATACCTTCATATCTGCACATGAAAAAACTTACTCTGAACAGGGCATGGTGGCACATGCTTGTAAGCCTAGTCCTTGGGAGGCTCAGACAAGAGGATCATTGGTTTGAGGACAGCCTCAGCAACCTAGCAAGACTCTCAGCAACTTAGTGAGACCCTTTTTTAAATTAAAAAAAAAGGGGGGGGGTTGGGAGTGTAGCTTAGAAGTAGAACACCCTTGGGTTCAATTCCCAGTACCAAAAAAAAAAAAAAAAAAAAAAAAAAGGAAAAAAGATGTAGGGGAGGGAAAGAATGGATGAAACCTGGAACCTGGTTCTCGAGAATGCAGGCGGGATGGGACCCTGCACAGGAAACAAGAGGAGAGTCCATTGCTATGTGACACAGGGAAGGATGGTCTTGGGGTGTGCATGCATATATACGTCCAGGCATGGCCATGGGTGGGAATGTGAGGTGACTGCCTGATGGTCTTTAATTCTCTGCAGAGTAGAGGTGAGTTTGGTTGTAGGGTTTCTCAGCCAGCCATTCCCCTCTGAGACCTGACATCAGACTTGGGCACATCCTCATTTCTCAATTCTTTTGCTTCCTCCTAACACATGAAGAAGAGGGGACTATGTGTGGAGCCCTGGGGAGGCAGTACAGGGGTCCCGGGTCCTCTGTGTGGCCCTCTCCATCTCTCATCACCCTTTATCTCCACCCTCACATATCTCCTCCTTCTCTTGCAAACTGCAGAACTCTTCTCCTTTCTGTCACTCCGTAGTCGCTTTTTTCTTCCATGTGCCAGAATATCAGCCTTCCACCGGCCACCACTGCTGCTCTCCTTAAGTAGCTTTGTTTTTTTGTCTGAACACTAAGTTTGATAGTTTACCAGCATCACTACTTAATCGTGTGTGTGTGTGTGTGTGTGTGTGTGTGTGTGTGTGTGTGTGTGTTACTGGGGACTGAATCTGGTGCCTCTGAGCTACACCAACAGCCCTATTTAATTTAATTTTAATTTTATTTTTGGTACTGAGGATTGAACCCAGAGGCATCTCACTAGGTTGCTGAGAGCCTTGCTAAGTTGCCAAGGCTGGCTTTGAACTTGTGATCCTTCTGTCTTGGTCTCCCAAGTACTAAGATTACAAACATGTGCTACCACCCCCGACTATTTTTTTGTGGCACTGGGAATTGAACCCAGAGGCATTCTACCCCTGAGCTATACCCCCAGCCCTATTTTTTTTATTCTTTATTTTGAAACAGGGTCTCACTAAGTTGCAGAGTACCTCACTAAGTAGCTGAGGCTGGCTGCAAACCTGGATCCTCCAATCTTAGCCTCCTAAATGCTGCGATTACAAGCATGCGCCATCACACCTGGCTTATTTTATTTTTACTATTGAAACAGGGTCTCAGTAAGTTGCTGAGGTCTTCTCTGTGTTGCTGAGGCTGACCTCAGGCCTGTGATCCTTCTGTCTCAGCCTTCTAAGTGCTGGGGTTACAGGTGTGTGTCACCACACCCAGCACTATTGAATCCAAGGGTTGCTTTCCTTCCATGAGGCTGGCTGGTTGACCCACTGTGTGGGAGGCCATTATTCATGCTTAGAAACATGTCTATCTTTCTCAAAAATGGAGGCCCAAGTTAAACGATGAGTGAAAAATTATGAAGAGCCAGGTTTCTGGGCTACTGATCTTCCAGCTTCATTTTACCCTCTCTGTCTTCACTTCTCAAGGTCCAAGCCTGGGAAAGATACGGTGAAGTCCATACGGATTCAAAATACATGACAGCGACTGAGGAGCGGCTCACCATCAGCCTTCCTCTCAATGTGCTGCGGGTCTGGCTCACACAGTTCCTTTGCGCTCGGGGGCTGGCTGGCAGCTACAATTGCTGGTTTTATAGTTAGACACAGAATGGCCCCAGAAGAGCTCATAAAGTGGTGTTCTGAGATGAGATAGTTAAGTCTTGAGGATCCTAATCTTATCAGTAGATAAATCTGTTGTAATGGATTTTTCTGGGTGGTAGCGTAGGCTGGGGTGTGGCTGGAGAAGCCGGGTCCCTGGGAGTGTGTCCTTAGGGATTGTGCTTGTGTCTTTTCATCAGCTCACTTGCTTGCTCTCTCTGTGTCTGACCTCCCTGATGTGAGGAGCAGAGCCCATGTGCTTTCCCTTTCTCAGTTTCTTGCTACCATGCCCTGCCATCCATAGACCCTGGCCTCACATGGACTAAACTCAGAGGTCTCTAAGAAACTGAGCAAATAAATCATCCTTCCTCTAAGTTGTGTGGTCAGGTTGACTGGGTAACCACAGCGAGACTGCTGACCAAAACAATATTGGTTGACAGGATGATTCACCCAGTGGAGGAATTGATAAATGGCATTAAAATTTAAATTATAGTGTGGTATAAAAAATTAAGAATTTTTTATGTGTGGTAAAATGTGCATCACATAAAACTTACCATCCTAACCACTTTTAAATGTGCTCAGTAGTGTTAAGATTATTTGCTTTTTTTGTGCATCCAATCTCCAGAACTCTTTTCATCTTATAAAACTGAATCAATTCTTTGTTCCTTCTTCCCCCTAGCTACTAGAAACCACCATTCTACTCTCTTTGTATAGATTTGATGGGCCTAGGTACTTTATATGAAGGGAATTATAAGTATTTGTCTTATTGTGATTGGCTTATTTTTCCTAGTATAGAGTCCTCAAAGTTCATCCATGTTGTAGCATGTCAAAATTTTCTTACTTTTCAAGGCTGAATAATAATTTATTCCATGTGTATGCCACAGTTTGTCCAATCACCTGTTGATGGTCAGATATGTCCCATCCATTGTCTGTTATGAGTAATGCTGCTATAAATATGGGTGTACAAGTATGTGTTCAAGTCTCTGTTTTAATTCTTTGGGCTATATACCAAGAAGTAAAATGGCTAGAGAGTATGGTAATTACGTTTACTTTTTCTGGGAATTTTCATACTATTTTCTGTAGTTGCTGCATCATTTTATATTCCAATTATTTTCTAGTTTGTTTGTGTATTTATTTATTTGTTTGTTTTTGTGGTGCTAGGGATTGTCTTCTGTAGAAAACTTGTTAAAACCCCATGAGAAAATGATGTAGGGGAAGTACAGCCAGAGAGATGCTGACCCTCATTCTTTTAGCCGCTCTGAGTTCTTCCCTGGTATCGACTCGCTGCACCTCAAATTTGGTTCTACAGTATGTTGCTTTGATCCAAAGAAAATTCTGTGCCCAAATTAAGACCCAACGACCTTCTATCAGTTTTTACAGGAACTAGAGGCTCTCTGATGTATGGAACGTCTGGGATTTTTTTTTTTTTTTTTTGGTTAAAGGTCAGAGCCGGGGGGTGGGGCCTTCTTTCCTTCCTCCCTTCCTTCCTCCCTCTCTCCCTTCTTTTTTCTTTCTTTCTTTTGTTTTCTTGCTTCCCTCCTTCTCTCCCTCCTTTCCTCTCTCTCTTCTGTCTTCTCTTTCTTTTTCTCTCTCTGGAAGATAAAGTTATGTAGCCCCATGGGTTTCTTTACTTTTGCCCTGTCAGGAAAATCAGCTTAAAAGCTAACCATTCTTTGTAATCCAGTATTTTTTGACATAAATATTTGCTGACCTTGTTTTTTATTTGACTTTTGTATCCTTAGTAGCTTTATTGAGGTGTAATGTACATAAAATGAAAGTCAACCATTTAAACTGCACAATTCAATGATTTTCTTGTAAAATTGCAGAATTCTGCCGCCATCATCACAACTCAGGTTTAGAATATTTTCATCACCCTCCAAAGATCCCTTCTGTTAACCCTAGGCAACCATTAATCTTCTTTCTGTTGCTATATATTTGCCAATTCTGGATATTTCATATGAGTGGAATCATACATTATATAATTTTTTGTGATTGGCTTCTTTCACAGAGCATAATGTTTTCAAGAAAAAACCAAAACATGTAGCAGCATGTAGCAGTACTTCAATTCTTCCTAAGATGAACAACATTCCACCATGTGGACATACTGCATTGTGTTTATTCCTACACCAGTTGGTGAGCATGTGGATTATTTTCAGATTTTGACCATTATAAACGATGCTTCTGTGAACATTGATGTACAAGTCTTTGTGTACATGTATAGTTTTATTTCTATCAAGTAGATACCGAGGAGTCGGATTGCTGAATCATATTGTTAATTTTTTTTAACTACCTGCTTCTCAAAGTAGCTATACTGTTTTACATTTCTATCAACAATATCTGAGGGTTCTGGTTTCTCTATATCCTTGCCAACACTTGCCATTGTATACTTTTTGGACTATAGTTATGTTAGTGAGTGTGTAGTGGTATCTTATTTAGGCTTTAATTTGTATTTCCCCAGTGATGACTGATGTTAAGCATCTTTCCATGTGCTTGTTGGTATGCATATATCTTCATTTCTTGTTTTTCTTTTTGAGATGGGGGTCTCACTGTGCTGCCTGGGCTGGCCTCAAACTCCTGTGTTCAAGTGATCCTCCTACTTCAGCTTTCCAAGTAGCTGGGACTACAGGCGCATACCATCGTACCTGGCTCATCTATCTTCTTTAGCAAAAAAAACTTTTTCCAAATACTTTGTGTATTTTCAAAGTTGGGTTACTTGTCTTACATCAAATTATAAGAGTTCCTTATATATTCTGGATACAAATCCTTTATCAGATATTTGACTGCAAATATTTTCTCCCAGTTTTTGACTTGTCCTTTTATTCTAAATGGTATATTTTTAAGTGTAAAACTTTTTATTTTATTTTTTTGTGGTACTGAAGATTGAATCCAGGGATATTCTATGTCTGAGCTACACCTCCAGCCTGATTTTGTTTTTTATTTTGAAACAAGTTCTCGCTAAGTTGCTGAGCATTTTACCAAGTTGCCAAGGCTGGCCTCAAACCTGATATCCTCCTGTCTCAACCTCCCAAGTAGTGGGATTACAGACACACACCTCCACTCCTAGTTAAAACTTTTAAATTTTGATAAAGTACAATTCACCAGTTTTTTTTTTTGAATTGTGCTTTAGCTAAGAAATTTTAGCTTTAGCCTAATTCATGGTCACTCAGATTTTCTCTTATGTTTTCTTCTAAAAATTGTATAGTTTTCTTTCTTAGTGTTAGTAAAAAGTTATTAGGTCTGTTGTTTGTTTTGAGTCAACTTCTGTGTATGGTGTGAGGTAGGGTTTGAATTAATCCTTTTACTTGTGGATATCTAATTGTTCCAGCACCATCTGGTAAAAAGATGGCTTGTGTGTTGACTCTGCTTTTTAATTTTTTTCTGACTTTAAAGAAAAGATGGAGTAGGTAGGGCATAGAAAATTAATTGATGAAGATGCTCTTCTGTGTTGAAGTTTAAACACTTGCATGAGATAATGAGCATCTGGCTGATGTTTTTAAAGAAAAACTTGAAACACGATGTCACTGTTTGTTTCCTTCATCTCTCCCATTCCCCTCCTAACCCCCCACTGAACATCTGCTTCTCTCTTGTGAAAGGAAGTGAAAGATTTAGGTTAGGCATAAAAACAAGCTATTTTTTTTTACTGTACTGTTCCCTTTTAAGAGAAAACTCACTCTGCTGGGTCAATTTAGCATTGAATTACCCTATATCAACAATCCTGTAGTGATTTTAGAAGTTGGCTCTTTGCAGGGAGAACTGCTCTTGCTGGATCTGCATGTTATGAAATCAGTCTTGTTGGTCACTTTCAAGGATGCCAAAAGAGTAGAGAGAGACTACCCCTCAAGTATCACAGGACTCTTCCTTATATTTGCTTCATTGGTGACTTTCTTATGAGAAATATCTGAAGAAAATCTCACTAGAGCTGGGGATCCTCCACACTCACCTCCTACATGTATCTTTGATGCTGGGAGACGTAATCTCCAAATATGAATAGGCTCAGTTGTGTATAGTGTGAAGTACGGTTAGTCTTACTAATAGCAAGACCAGCATTCTTGGGGAAGTCTGTCTCTAGAAAAATATAATCTGTTCTGCTTTAAGTCTTTATAAGGAACAAAATGATTATATCTTCTCTTAGGAAATTTACTGGGTTCTTCTGTTTTATAGTGCTGATCTAGCAGCTCTAACTGAGGTATTTTTATACTTGGGCTTTGCCAAAGTTTTTGGATAATTAGAGCTGTGAAATTATCATAATCATCATCATCAATAAAATAATATTTAATATGTAGATAGCACTTATATACCAGACACTCTTTTCCTGCTTTATCTATATTAACCCACTAAACCATCCCTTGGGTGTAAACATTAATGTGCATTATTGGAGTGAGTTGGGGGTATAGACATAGTATTTGGAGTAAGGAAAATCCCACCCCCTAAAAGATCTTTGAAGTTAGAAGGAAAGGCTTAAGATGATACTTGAAGGATAAAGTTGAATGGCAGAGCCCCTTTTAGGGGTCCCATATTATTATTCTTTTCACATCTAGAACTCATGTGAAGCAAAAGTAAGAGGGAGGACACATTGAGCTCCATCTCCCTGCTTTGGTCAGTTGTATTCTTTTGAAATCCTTCCTCAAGAGCTTTCAGAATCCTCCTTCTCCTCTACCTGCAGGCACTCACATTTGTGCCTGCTTCCTTGTGTGACCAGATTTGTCTTTAGCAGGCTGGGTCCCTGCTGCTGCTTTCTTTTCCTGTGTTTCAACACGGCAGCTATTTGCTGGAAGGAGGCAGTTTCAGTATCACAGGGAAGAGCCTCTAAAATCTAAAACCACCCCCTCCCCCAAATCTCAACCCAAGGCTAGTCAGAACCAGAAATTCCACTAAGTTTAAATCTAGTACACAAAGTGTCTGGCTTCTTCTAAGTTATTAGTCTGTTTTTAAACATTTATTACAAGAGACAGGGTCAAGTTTTCTTGGAGGAAAGAAAAGGAGAGTTGGAAAACCAGGGACACAGAGTGTCTGAAATAAGGAGAGAGGCTGAAAAAGGAGGAGAAATTGGAGAGTCTTTGACTATCAAAAATTTTTGCTATTGGGTGTAGTGGCACATTCCTGTAATCCCAGTATTTTAGAGGCTGAGATAGGAGGATCGCAGGTTTGTGGACAGCTTCAGCAATGTAATGAGACCCCCAGCAACTTAGCAAGACCTTATTTCAGAATAAAAAATAAAAAGAGCTGGGGCGTAGCTTAAAGGTAGAATGCCCGTGGTTCAATCCCAAATCAGTCTCAGCCTCTCTCTCTCTCTCTTTCTCTCTCTCTCTCTCTCTCTCTCTCTCTCTCTCTCTCTCTCTCTCTCTCACACACACACACACACACACACACACAAACACACACACACACACGTACAAATACAAGTAAGTTTTCATTATTGCATTGTTGCCCCAAAATTTCACCTGAATTTTAACAGTGGCCTTCTCAAGAATGTACTTTCCTTTGTTGTCTAACACAGAATATTGACTGAAACCATGGGAATGTCTAGATAGATAAGAAAGAGTCAAGTTATTGTAAATAAAAATGAGCAGGTAGTTTGGGACAGATGGTGCCTGGTGATGCCTGGTGGACAGGTGGTACCTGGAGGAGGACTTAGGTGGCTACCTCTTTCAGAGATGCATTCATATGAGCCCTGCTGCTATAGTTTTGTCTTGAATGCTGCCCGAAGGACCACATTAAAGGCTTGGTCCCAGCCCATGACACTGCTGGGAGGGGGGTAGGGCCTAGTGGGAGGAGGTTAGGTCACCAGGGGTGGAGGGGATTTCAGGACCCAGCCTGTTCTTGTCTTTGTCCTTGCTTCCTGGCTGTCATAAGGTGAACAACCTTCTCCCTTATTGCAATAGATTGAGCAGTCATTCTGCTCTTGGTTCGGATTTGCTCAGTATTCTTGCCCTTTTAACTCTGTCTAGGGCAATTTTTCTTTGACATATTTAAGTTTGCACACATTTTGCCTAAACTGACTCCCAGTGAGTTTGAAAACCCATTAAAACAGAATACAGGATAACCTTGGCATGGTACATTGTTATTTGATCTCAGTACCGAGGTTTTGCCACATAAAACATACTATATTCTATTAATCACCTTTAAGGAGTCCAAACCCCAAACCAGAATGCTTCTTATTTCCTCTTGTCATGAGATACACAAGTGCACCCACAGTTCATATACATACAGTTTCATATATACATAGACATACATGCACACATACACATAATTAGTAATAGCTATCATTGTTTTGTGGGCTTACTATTTGCTAGGCCCTAAATACTTTCTATACACAGTACTTTATACACATTTCCTCATTTAATTCTTATCTCTATGAGTTAGTGGTTATTATTTATTTCATAAATGAGGAAGCTGAGGCTCAGAGAAGTTAAGTAACCACCCTAAATCACACGGCTGGTATGTGTCAGAAGTATGATACTGATCCAGTCACTGGGTCTGCAAATCATGGCTTCAGACTTTTAATGGTTATCTTTCAAGGGTTCACTGAGCTACCTCACTGGGATTCTGCCCAGAGGGAAATCTGTATTTCCAAAGGGATTAAGGAATAGCTTCTGCCAAGTTTCACCTCCCTCCTACCTCCCAGAGGCAGCGATGTAGAAGAGTTTTCTATTCCTTGGGGAATTGCATCTCAAGGTCTCCCTGCCCATTCCCTCTCTGTCATCTCTAATTCTGCTCTGTGGCATGGCCTGAGCTCTCGGAGCACTCATTCTAATCTTGGTTTGGGGGTGCTCAGACAAGGCCAGCTAGGGATCTCCCTGGGTGCTTCCAATGCTGACTATAGGCTTCCTTGGTAGAGGCTGAAGATGGTAGCAGCTTCCTCTCTGACTCATGCATGGGAGGAGATTGCGACATTTTCTGTCACTATCTCATCTGGTGACATCACGAAGCTAATTACAACAAGAGCATCAGGAAGTAGACAGAGCAACGGTTTCTACTTATTTCAAAATATTAGCAAGAACAGAGAAAGAAAGTCCTGATAAAATAACCAAAGTCTTTCCAGCTTCCAAGATTTATTTTCTGAGATGGAAGGGATCTTTCCAATGCTGACTACCTTCGGTTGCTTTTATATCAATCTATAGCCAAAAGCATCACAGACAAAATTTGAGAACCACCACACTACCCAGAAAAGACATCTTTGGGACTATAAGTGGCTCCAGGCACTCATGGAGGGAGGGGATAAGCCATGTTTCCACCATAGAGGCCCTGTCTTGTGGAGTGCCATCAGGTGTCATTCTTTGAACCTGTGGAAAGTGCTCTGTGGGTTTACGAACCTGGACCATTTGAGTTTAAGGGAGCAAAGGTGAGGTTGCGAAGATGTCTCACCTCCAACTTCGCCCTATTGGCATGACTCCCTCTCACTAGATCTTTAATGCATAAACCTGTTGCCTTGAATAAACCAAAGAATACAACTATTTATTATTGGTGTCACCTCTAGATATTTTTCAGTGTTAGTGAGGTGTTTTATAGAAATTAACATTTACTGTCTTAGGGAAGGAAAGTTGAAAGATTTCAAAGAATGATTTACCCCCCAAACTTTGTGGAAAATTTGGAAACTAAAGAAAACATTACACAAAATCCCAACAGCCCAGAAGCAACTATTGCTAAAGTTAAAAAAAAAAATCTTTCAGTCTTTTATTTTGAAGCTCTATTGTTTTCTTTCTTTCTTTTTTTTACTTATTTTAATATACTTTTATTTGTGCAGTATAATAACACATCATAATGAACTTAAGAGTGATAGAGACATACATGCACACAGCACTTGGTGAACTTTTCCCCCTGCTCCCTCTCTAATCCTTTCCCTGTATATATATATATAAATATATACAATATTTATATCAGCATTGATTGTTCTGCATATGTATATAGCATCAACTGAGAAGTGTTTCCTTGGAATCAAAACTTTTTATATATGATTCTTACTTTTAATACATTTATGCTGTTTCCTTTTGAGTAATGTGGAAAGATTACTATGCCTACTCCACAACTTTAAGGACAACACAAATAAGAAAAATTAAGACAAGATTGAAAACCAGTTAATACGTGAAATAATGATGATAACAGAATGCTAATCCTTTAATAAACATATACACTCAAATTTAATTTTAATCATTAAAATTATTATATATATATACCAAATCAATTTAGGAAAAGAGGTGTATCTGTTTTTTTTTTGAAGCCCCCAGGGGGACAATCTATAATTAATTAGTAGTTCAATAGGAGAATGAGAAAAATCAAAATAGCTAATGAATAAGTTGGGGGTGAATTATGAGTGTGAGAAGTCAGAAGTGTGAGATGATTTAGTAAAAACTGCATTTTTGACAGTTCATTGACTTCTAAAGTGCTATTGATACTCTCATGACCTGGAGTTGGTCACCTCCTCTATGTCCATCACTGATTATATCCGTAGGCAGGTTACTTCACCTCTCTAATGTTTTTTGTCTATAAAATAGGGAAACTAGGCTACTATATTAAGTGAGATAATCCATCAAATGTACTTAGCTGCCCAAGTGCTCAAGAAGTGGTAAGTGTTGTTAGAGGCAGCGTCAGGGAGTAGTTAAAAGAATAATCAGGGATCAGACCACCTCACTACGCTTGTGGCTTTTCTTTTAACTGATCTCTATGACTGAATCATCGGCAATCATCTGAATTTGTCTTTGAATTGCTTTAAGATAATAATGGAATTCTCAATCAAGGACGGCATTCACAAGGTGCTTCTGGGAAGTACTTTTTCATTATAAAAGACTCTTAGAGGATGGCAGATATTGACCACTAATGAAGCTACATACATTTCACCATGACAATCACAAAATCAAAAAAGCAACTCTTTACCTCAGCAAAGGTAATGTTGGATCCATTTGGAGTCCACTATCATTTGACCCTCAGAGCTGTCCCTAGGAGCTTGTTACTGGTAGGAAGATAGAGAAAAGAGGCAGAGAAAACTTGACTATATGTTGCAGTGGTATCTATGGAGAAATTTTTTACCTGGTATTCAGTGAGTATAGCACGAGAGTAGCATAATTTGCAAAAATATACACTTTAAAAACAAATATTTATTGGGAGCTGGGCGTGGTGGCACACGCTTGTAATCTCAGCATTTGGGAGGCTGAGACATGAGGATCCGGGTTCTCGGCCAGCCTTATCTACCTAGTGAGGCACTCTGCAACTTAGTGCGACCCTGTTTCAAAATAAAGAATAGAAAATAGGGTGGGGGTATAGCTTGGAGGTATAGCTCAATCCCCATTGCTGCAAAAAATTAAAAAAAAATTTATTGGGTTTCATTACAAAAGTAAATTACTGGGGATTGAACCCAGGGGCATTCTATCTCTGAGCTATACTCTACAGCCCTATTTTTTATTCTTTATTTTGAAACAGGGTCTCAGTAAGTTGCGGAGGGCCTCACTAAGTAGCTGAGGCTGGCTGTGAACCTGTGATCCTCCTGTCTCAGCCTCCCAAGTACTGGGATTACAAGCGTGTGTCACCACACCCAGCTACAGAAGTAAATTATGATTATTTCAGAAAATATAGAATGTAGAAATAAAAAAAGAAAAACAAATCTTAACATATTGTTGTACTTCCTTCCAGTTTTATATATGGAACTCCCCTTCCCTTCCTTCCTTCCTTCCTTCCTTCCTTCCTTCCTTCCTTCCTTCCTTCCTTCCTTCCTTCCTTCCTTCGATTGAACACAGGGGCAATCTACCTCTAAGCTACATCCCAGCCCTTTTTAGTTTCTGTTGTTTTGAAACAAGGTCTCACTAGGTTGCAGAGTCTCACTGCATTGCTGAGGCTGTCCTAGAATCTGTGATCCTCCTATCTCAGCCTTCCAAGTACTTGGGTTACATGTGTGGTCTACTTCTCCCTGCTTACATATGGAATGTATTTATAGTTTTAACACGGGTGTTTTTAATTTCTAAGTTTCTAAAGAATCAGCAATTCAACTCACTTTGGTGTTTCTAGACACTGGTTTTCATCAGAAGACTTTGTTGAGTGTGTTGGAAGAAACTCCTGGTTCAAAATTACTGTTCGGTTCTTCTTGAATTCCAGTAGAGCAGGACTTTGCTACTCAAAGTATGATCTGGGAATTAATAACATTGACATTAATGGGTAGTATACTAGAAATGAAGACTTTTGAGGCTTATCCCAGACCTAGTAAATCCCAAACTGCATTTTAAAACAATTTCTGAGTGATTCATACGTGCATTAAATTTTGAGTAATACTTGACAAACCATCTTTTCTCTAATAACAGAGTCGCTGAGGGTATTATTAGTCCCTCCTCCCAGCACAATGTCCTCTTCTACCAGACAATCATCTGCTTCCTGGGTTCTCACTTCCATAAAAATACTGTTGGAACAAGACTGATTGGAGATCACCTAAACAGCCAGTGGAAAACACTGAGGCAGCTCTCCCAGGCAGGAGATGTAAGATGCAAAATGAATCTGGGACACAGTAACATGCCAATAGAACTGCAAATCTAAGGTTGGCATTGCTCAAAATCTTATTACTTTATCAAAGTACTCTTCCTGGGCTCACTGTTGAATTACCAGGAAATGGTCTTGAACCAACCAAAAAACCCAGCAATAAAGTTCACCAATTGCAACTTCATTAGGGGAGCTTTTGATGCAGAGGTCTATTGACTTGGAGAATTGAGAACTACTTAAAAAAACAAAAACAACAACAACAAAAAACAACAACAACAGAAAGAATTATGTCCTGAACATAGAGTAGTTTTTTTTTTTTTTTTTTTTTTTTGTGCGTGTGTGTGTGTGTGTGTGTGTGTGTGTATGTGGTCCTGGGGATTGAACCCAAGGGCATTCTGCTTCTGAGCTATACCCCCAGCCCTATTTTGTTTTTTATTTTTTTTTTTTGGTTTTTTTTTTGTTTTTTTTTTTGGCGGTACTGGGGATTGAACTCAGGGGCATTCTACCTCCGAGCTATACCCCTAGCCCCATTTTTTATTCTTTATTTTGAAACCGAGTCTCCCTAAGTTGCGGAGTGCCTCACTAGGTAGCTGAGGCTGGCCGTGAACCCGGATCCTCAGGTCTCAGCCTCCCGAATGCTGGGATTACAAGCGTGCGCCACCACGCCCGGCTTGTTTTTTATTTTGAAACAGGTTCTCACTAAGTTTTGGAGAGCCTCTCTAAGGTGATGAGGTTGGCCTCAAACCTGCTATTCTCCTGTATCAGCTTCCCAAGTACTGGGATGACAGGTATGTGCCACCACACCTGACTGAGCATCTTTTAAAATGGGAATAGACATGTGCTTTCTCAGCCTCAAATCCCTTATTTGCTGGGAAAGGAATGTAGGAATGTATCTACAAAGCCAGGTTGTGGCAGTTTCCTGGTAAGCATGACTAATAACAGTTTACAGTTTACTGCATTTTATAATTCATAATGCACTAGAGCAGTGCTTATCACACTTTAGTGTGCATGCACATTACCAGAGGATCTTGTTAAAAATGAGAATACTGTTTTTATCAGTTTATGGTGGGACCTGAAGTTACCTTTCCAATAAATTCCAAGGTGCTGCTGATATTGCTTTTCCACAAACCACACTTTGAGTAGCAGGTATATCTCTCTAGAGAGTCAGAAATGATCTATGGTAGGTAGAGAAGCATTTTTTCCTTCCCCTTCAGAATATTGGCTACTAGATTATGACTAACTATAGTTAACATGCTGTACATTAGGTCTCCAAAACTTACTCATCTTATAACTAAATGTTTGTACTCTTTAACCAACAGACCCCTCCCCTCCATTTCTCCCATTGCTTGACCCCTGGTAACCACTCTTCTAGTTTCTGTAAGTTTGATTTTTAAAGATTCTCCATATAAGAGACCACGTAGTATTTGTCTTTTTGTGCCTGGCTTCATTTAGCACAATTTCTCCAGATTCATCTATGGTGTCATGAAGGATTTCCTTCCTTCACAAGTCTGAATCATATTCCACATTTTCTTTATTCACTTAATTTCAAGGGTCATATTTACAACAAACATAGTTACAATACATAATTATTTTATTTTATTTAAAAAAATTTATGCTGCTGGAGATTGATCCCAGGGGTATTCTACCTCCAAGCAACACCCTGTTCATATTTTATTTTTTATTTGGAAACATGGGCTTGCTAAGTTGCTGAGGATGGCTTCAAACCTGCAATCCTCCTGTCTTAACCTCCCAAATACTAGGATTATAGGCTTAGACAACTATTTTGAATACTGCTACAATGAACATGGTAATGCAGGTATCTCACCTTCCCTGGTAGAAAATCAACAGATAAGGACTAAGACTGAAAATCAAGAAATATAATATACACATGTTATTTAGAGATACAATGATGCATCTCAAAAGAATTCTCTGAAAAAGAGGAAAGATATGGCATCTTAAATATTAAAATAACTACATGGCTCTTCAGATTATGTGAACATCTGATAAAAATAAGAAGTTAGAATTAATTTTACTCTGACACATCACTAACAACTAATTAGCTTTCCTAAGGCTTATTTCATTCATCTATAAAATGAGCATATTAGTATTTGAAAGGTGTCTGATTTTGGCCAGCTGTTCCCATCTCTGTCCCCACAGGGCCATTTGCAGGTGTCCTGAGGAGCCCATACGGAAGTGACGTTCTGTTTATCTTTGTGTGTGCAGAGGTTCTGAGGAGCCGTGGAAAAGACAAAAGAGAGGTGACAGGAAGGAAGAGGACCTTTGGAGATTCCCATAACTGGTGACTAGTCTATGAATTAAGGAGAACTCCTGTTCCAGGATATTTCTGAATGAACACACTTCCCGTTCACTCAGAGCTACAACAATGCACTTACTTGGGGTGGCTTACATAGTGTCCAGCCAGAGAAGGACTCTTGTAATATAATTAAAGAACCAGGGACCTATAATTTACACAGATGTTTAGGTGTGAATCATTGAATAATGGCCACCCTCAGATGAAATCCTGATTGGGCCTGGTGAGGCTGGTTTCTCAAAGAAGGAAAATCCAACATGGTGCAACATGTGCTACAGGTGAGGCAGTGGGTGTAATTTTGTACACCATGCTGCTTCTGGCTTAAGTTCTTTTGGTGTCAAGTCCCGGCCTCTTGCTTCCAAGTCTTCTATTGCTTGTCACTGTTGAGTGAAACAGAGCTCTTCGAACTTGAGTGTAAAGTTAATAGTTTTAAAAACTCAAGATAGCTGGGAATGGTGGTGCACACTTGTAATCCTAGTACTTGGGATGCTGAGACCGGAGGTTCTGGGTTTGCAACAAGTCTCAGACTTAGTGAAGTTCTCTGCAACTTAATGAGATCCTGTTTCAAAATAAAGAATAAAAAATAGGCCTGGGGGTGTAGCTTGGAGGTAGACTGTAGAAGTCCCTGCGTTCCATCCCCAGTTCCACAAACAAAGCAAAACAACAACAAAAAAACTCAATATACCTTCCAGTCAAGTCAAGAAATGGAATCTTTCAGTACATTAGAGAATGCTTTGGGGTAGCTTGATTAGCTTATATTTTGGTTGGCTTTAGTATCTATGTGCATGATAAAAACTGGCCGGTAATTTTACTTCTTTGTATTACTATTGTCAGCTTTTTGAAATAAGCATTATGCAAGGCTCAGAAGTAGAGTTAAAGAATATTTCTCTTTTCTAATAATTTGTGTTAAATTATGATTAAATCATATAAAATCAATTTATATGCCTTCAAAAACCAAATAATCTTGGATTATGAGAGGAACAAGTGTTTGGTGTGGAGGATATTGTTTACTGGTAGAACACATTTATAGCACATGCCAGGCCCTGGGTTAAATCCTCAGCACCATAAAACAAAAGCAAAAGAAAGAGTAACAAATGTCATAGAAGCATACACAAGTGGCTAAACTGCTGATATTTATTTATTTATTTATTTATTTATTTATTTATTTATTTATTTATTTATTTATACTAGGGATTGAACCCAGGGACATTCTACCTCTGAAATACATTCTCAGCCCTATTTTATTTTGAAAGAGGATCTTGCTAAATTACCATGCACTGGCCTCATACCTGTGATCCTTGTGTCTTAGCCTCCTAAATAATGGGATTACAGGCATGTGCCTACTCTTGATTGAATATCTTTAATGGTTATAAGGTTATTAAAGTTTTCTTATACTTAAATAGATTTTTTGCAAGTGATATTTTCCTTATAAAGTTTAAATATCTAAACTAAATTTAGCTTCTTGTTTTAAATTTTATTTTATTTTTTAATTGGTGCATTGTAATCTTACATCTTTGTTAGGTACAAGCTGATAAAGGCATACATGCACACATTTCTCATTTAACCCTTGCCCAATTCCCACCCCTCCTCCTCCCTCCTTCTCAAGTTCAGTTTAGTGATTGACTTTGATATGTTTGTGAAAGTACACCGTGTGCATTAGGGTGTCAACCCCCCCCCCCCATCACCATCCATTAAGTAAGATTCTTTGCTCACCTAAGGTTTCTCCTTCTTCATCTGGAGTCCCTCTTATATCCCATTTTCTCCCTAGCTTCCACATATTAGGGAGAACATACAGTTTTTTACTTTTTGTGACTGACTAATCTCACTTAACATAATGTTTTCCAGTTCCATCCATTTCCCTGCAAATAACATGATTTTGTTCTTCTTTATGGCTGAGTAAAATTCCATTGTGTACATATTCCATAGTTTTGTAATCCATTCATCTGTTGATGGACATCTTGGCTGTTTCCATAGTTTGGCAATTGTGAATTGTGCAGCTATAAACGTAGATACACATACGCTGGTCTGATAGTTTGGTTTCTGTTCTTTTGGTAGATACCGAGAAGTGGTATTGCTGGATCATATGGTAGGTTCATTCCCATTCGTATGAGGATCCTCCATATTGTTTTCCAAAGTGGTTGCACTAATTTGCAATCCCACCAGCAATGTATTAGGGTTCCCACTTCTCCACACCCTCACCAACATTTGTTGTTGTTTGTGTTCTTGATGATTACCATTCTGATTGGGGTTAAGTGAAATCTCAAAGTAATTTTGATTTGCATCTCTTTGATTGCTAATGATGTTGAACATTTCCTCATACATTTATTGGCCATTTGCATTTCTTCTTTTGTGAAGTGTCTATTTAGATCCTTTGCCCATTTTTTGATTGGGTTATTTGTTTTCTTAGCTATGAATTTCTTGAGGTCTCTGTATATCCTAGATATTAGTCCTCTATCAGAAGAGTAGTTGGCAAAAATTTTCTCCCACTCTGTGGGCTCTCTGTTGAGGTTCTTGATAGTTTCTTTTGCTGCACAGAAGCTCTTCAGTTTAATGTAATCCCATGTATTGATCTTCCTTTGAGTTGCTTGTGCTTTTGGGGTCTTGTTGAGAAAGTTTTTACCTGTGCCTTTGTGTTGAAGTGTTGGGCCTATGCTCTCTTCAAGTAGCTGCAAGGTCTCTGGCCTGACTTCCAGGTCTTTGATCCAGCTTGAGTTGACTCTTGTGCAGGGTGAGAAAGTGGGGTTTATTTCCATTTTCCTGCATATGGTTAACCAGTTTTGCCAACACCATTTGTTAAAGAGGCTATCTTTTTTCCAGTGTATGTTTTTGGCTCCTTTGTCAAAAATCAGTTGACTATAAGCACGTGGGCCTGTTTCAGAATCTTCTATTCTGCTCCATTGGATTATGTGTCTGTTTTTGTGCCAGTACCATGCTGTTTTTATTACTGTGGCTTTGTAGTAGAGTTTGAAGTCAGGTATTGTGATACCTCCTGCATGGTTCTTGTTGCTAAGAACTACTTTGGCTACCTTGGGCTTTTTGTTGTTCCAAATGAATTTCAGAACTGATTTTTCTATATCTGTGAGGAGTGACCTTGGTAATTTCTTGTATATTGCATTGAATCTGTAGATCACTTTTGGGAGGATGGCCATTTTGATGACATTTATTCTGCCTATCCAAGAGCATGGAAGATCTTTCCATCTTCTAACGTCTTCATTGATTTCTTTTTTCAACTTTTTATAGTTTTCCTTATAGAGGTCTTTTATCTCTTTGGTTAGGTTTATCCTGAAGTGTTTTATTTTGGGGGGTGCTATTGTGAGTGGAATTGTTTTCTGGATTTCTTTTTCAGTGGATTTATGGTTGGCATACAGGGAAGCTTCTGATTTTTTTAAGATTGATTTTGTATCCAGACACTTTGCTGAATTTGTTGATCAGTTCTATAAGTTTTTTGGCTGACTTTGTTGGGTCTTCTAAGTATAGTATCATGTCATCTGCAAAAAGGGATAGTTTTAGTACTTCTTTCCCTATTTCTACTCCTTAGATTTCCTTCTCTTGCCTTATTGCTCTGGATAGAGTCTCAAGTACTATGTTGAACAGAAGAGGTGATAATGGACATCTTGTCTTATTCCTGTTTTTAGTAGGAACTCTTGCAATTTTTCTCCATTTAATATGATGTTGGCTGTGGGCCTATTTTATATTGCCTCTATGATGTTGAGGTACGTTTCTTCTATTCTGATTCTCTGCAGTACTTTTAGCATGAATGGGTGTTGGATCTTGTCAAATGCTTTTTCGCATCAATTGAGATGATCATGTGATTTTTGTCTGTGATTCTGTTTATGTGGTGAATTACATGGATTGTTTTTTTTATGTTGAACCAGACTTGCATCCCTGGGATGAACCCGACTTGGTCATGGTGTATAATTTTCTTGATGTGGTTTTGAATGCACATTGCTAATATTTTATCTAGCAGTTTTGCATCTAAGTTCATCAATG
This sequence comes from Graphiurus murinus, assembly GCA_004027655.1. Classification (NCBI taxonomy): domain Eukaryota; kingdom Metazoa; phylum Chordata; class Mammalia; order Rodentia; family Gliridae; genus Graphiurus; species Graphiurus murinus. Next base: position 42,029 of record PVLC010004507.1, on the reverse strand, counting down.
ATATAGGCCTATAGTTTTCTTTTCTTGAGCTGTCTTTATTTGGCTTTGGTATTAATGTGATGTTGGCTTCATAGAATGTGTTTGGGAGGGTCCTGTTTCTGTCTATTTCATGGAATAGTTTGATGAGTATTGGTATTAGCTCTTCTATAAATGTTTTATAAAATTCACTTGGAAAACCATCTGGTCCTGGGCTTTTGTTTGATGGTAAACTCTTTATTGCTGTTTCTATCTCTTTGATTGTTATTGGTCGGTTTAAGTTTTCTATATCTTTTTGACTTAATTTAGGTAGGTTATATGGGTCTAGAAATTTGTCAATTTCTTCTAGATTTTCCATTTTGTTGGAGTATAGTTTTTCAAAATAGTTTTTGAATATCCTCTGTATTTCCATACTGTTGGTGGTAATATCACATTTTTCATCTCTTATTTTGGTAATGTGTGTTGATTCTCTCTTTCTTTTGGTTAGGTTGGCCAATGGTTTATCTATCTTGTTTATTTTTTCAAGAAACAAGCTTTTGGTTTTGTTCATTTTCTGTATTTTTTTTTATTCTCTATTTCATTAATTTCTGCTCTGATTTTAATAATTTCCTGTGTTCTACTGGCTTTGGGGTTAGACTGTGCTTGCTTTTCAAGGGATTTGAGCTGTGTCCTTAGGTTATTTATTTGGTGATTTTCTGTTCTTATGTGGGCACTCAGTGCTAGAAATTTTCCTCTTAGTACTGCCTTCAAGGTGTCCCAGAGATTTCGATATATTGTATTTCTGTTTTCGTTGGTTTCTAGGAATTTTTTAATTTCTCCCCTTACTTCTTCTATGACCCATTCCTCCTTCAGCAGTGTGATGTTCAATCTCCATGTGTTTACATGGTTACTCTGGGTCTTCTTAGAGTTGATTTCTAGTTTCACTCCATTGTGGTCTGAAAAACTGCAAGGAATTATGTTACATTTTTTTTTTTTGAATTTGACAGTGCTTGCTTTGTGGCCCAGAATGTGGTCTATTTTGGAGAAGATTTCATGGGCTGCTGAGAAAAATGAAAATTCAGCTGTAGTTGGGTGAAATATTCTGTATGTGTCTAACAGGTCCATTTGATTTATGGCATTATTTAGGTCCAAAGCATCTTTACTGACCTTTTGTTTAGAAGATTGGTCTAGTGATGTGAGAGGAGTATTGAAGTCTCCCAGTATTAGTGTATTGGGATCTATGTGTGACTTTATATCATGCAGAATTTATTTCATGAAAGTGGCTGCACGTATGTTTGGGGCATAGATGTTGATAATTTTTATTTCCTCTTGCTGGATTGTTCATTTTACTAGTAAAAAATGACCTGCTTTGTCTCTTCTGATAAGCTTAGGCCTGAAGTCTAATTTATCTGATATTATAGTTGCTACTCCTGCTTGTCTTCAAGTTCCACTGGCATAGATTACCTTATTCCAGCCCTTCACCTTTAGTTTGTGGGAATATTTGCTTGTAAGGTGTGTTTCTTGCAGGCAGCATATAGATGGATTCTGGGTTTTAATCCATTTTGCCACCTTGTACCTTTTTATTGGGGAGTTGAGACCATTTATATTCAGTATGATTATTGAGAGATGATTTTTAATTTCTAACATTTTGAGTTTTGACTTCTGTTTGCAGTAGTGTTTGTTATTCTTTGCTTAGTTGTTTGCTTCCTGGAAATTATTGTTTCTCTGGTTCTGAAGGTTTACTTTCTTAAATTCCTGGCAATTTGACACTTTTCTTTGATTTTCTTAATCTGTTTTACCAGAGGGTCAGTCAGCTCTCTTAGTTTTATAATCACAAATTTTTGGCTTTGTCAATTGTACTTATTGTAAAGTGTTAACTTTCCCACTTAGTTTCTATTATTTGACATTCCTCTTATCAGGATGTGGGGATCTACATCTCCTGAATGTGGACTCCCCTGTTTGTGACTGCTTTGACCATTAGGACACAGTGGAAGGAACACTAGGAGGCAGTGTCATGAGAGGCTGCTTCCTTGTTTCATGTAACACTTGACCTTTGAGCTCTAGACCATCATGGGAGAAGCTTGATTTCCTGAGACTGCCATCCTGGAGAAGGACACGTAGGAACTCTGGTGGGTCATCCCCAGTTAAGCTTGTCCTTCATCTACCCTGGGCCAGTGCCAGCCATGTGATTAAAGAAATGAGTTTGAAAGTGGGTTCTCCTGTCCTAACCACTCCAGGTGTACCCTTCAAGTCACTTCACAGCCTTTGGAGTTATCATAGCTGGGGCCCAGATCCAGTGAGCAGACATAAACCATCTCCTCTGCATCCTGTTAGAATTCCCAAACACCAAAATGGAGGAGCATAACAGCCTGTTGTTGTTTTATTCCACTATGTTTCCAAACTACATGTGGTTTGTTATGCAGATAGATAACAACAACTATGACAACAAGAAAAATAATGCCTACATTCAGGCAGTAGACAGCTAATTTTTCTCATTCTATCCCCATTTCTGGATTGATTCACAGCCACTTTTCTGCAAAGATCAAGAAATTTGGCTGGGTATAAAAAAGTGTACACAGTAACCACTGATCTCACTTTGACTTGCGCTTAGCTTAGGATCTTTGTAAACTAGCAGCCAGGCTTAGCTGGATCAACCATTTTGAAGGGTGAAATGTCTCTGTGCACTCCAGTCATCCTGGAAGAAAAATGATTACCCCCACTTATGAGACAAGTTCTTCCTTCATCATTAGATTCTTCTTTCTGTAACTAAAAGTAGCAGGTGGTCATCTAGGGGAGACATGAGGTACCTAGCTTAATTCCATTCTATTCATTTGCTTCTGAAAAGCAAACCAAGTAGTAAACCCACTGGCAATATTTATTCTATTTATTTATAGGCAAATGAAGTAGGGTACTCAGTAAACCTGTCTCTAAACTTGGATTACTTACAGGTTTCTAACGTACTCTGAACTTTCATATGGAAAACACTGGAGGGAATTAACTGAGGTTTAATAGGAAATTTGACAATGAAATGAGTGACAGAACTCAGCCAATTCTATTTCTGATATGTCCCTTGGATTTGTTTAATTTCACCTCCTTCTCTTTCCCCTTCTCCACCTTCCTCCCCCCTTCTTCTTGTACTGGGGATTGAATTCAGGAGATTCTACCTCTGAGCTTCATCCTCAGCCCTTTTAATTTGAAACAAAGTCTTGCTAGGTTGCTAAGGGTCTCACTGTTACTGAGGGTAGTTTTCAACCTGAGCTCCTCCTGTCTCAGTCTTCCAAGTACTGGAATTGCAGGTGCACATCACCAAGCCAGCCATCTCCATCTTCCTAATCATGAGAAAAGGCTGCTGCTGCTTTTGCTCCCGACTCTGCTCCCTACCAGCTGTTCTCCATGTGGCAGGTACATTGGTCTATGAGGGCACAGGCTATGTCCAAGATATTACTATATTTTTTCTACTTTATTATTAGTTATTGTTAATTTCTTATTGTGTCTAATTTATAAATTACATTTTATCATACATATGTACGTATAGGAAAAACCATAGCATACGTCGGGTTTGGTACTATCTGAGGTTTCAGGCATCCAAGTGGAGATCTTGGAACGTATTCCTCATGGGTAAGAGGCATTACTGTATTAGGTTTTTCATAAAGCCACTAGAAGCTCTGCTGTGTAAAAGGAAGTGAAAAGGGGAATCCTATATTTGAAAAAGGGCAGTATTCAGTGCAGTCACCTGAATCCAGATGCCTTCTGGGACACAGGAGGAGGGAGCCTTGCTTCCAGGGCCAGCATTTGAGCAGATTTTATTATAGCATTCAGATCTGCGAGCAGGAGGGAAAGTTGTGGTTTATTAAAACAACAAAAACAAACAAATAACAAAAACTTACCAGAAATCTTTTCTCAATTGTTTTCCCTAATGGAAAAGTTAAATCCTAGCAAACACAAACTTGGGACACTAAGAAATGCTATGGGTTGGAAGAGGCTTCCCTGTCTCTGTCTTACACTCTATACCATATACCTCCAGTTTCTCCATATCACAGCTAGAGAAATCCTCCCTCCCTCCCTCCCTCCCTCCCTCCCTCCCTTCCTTCCTTCCTTCCTTCCTTCCTTCCTTCCTTCCTTCCTTCCTTTCTTCCTTCCTTCTCCTTCCCTCCCGCCCTCCCTCCCTTCCTCCCCCTCCCTTCCTCCCTCCCTTCTTCTCTTCCTTCCTTCCTTCTTTATACTGGAGATTGAACCCAGGGATATTATATCACAGAGCTACACCCCAGTCATTTTTCAACTTTTTTTTTCATTTGAAACAGAGTCTTGCTAAGTTCCTGAGGCTGGTCTTGAATCTGAGATCCTCCTGTCTCAGCCTCCCAAGTAACAGGTGTGAGACATTGCTCCTGGCTTGGAGAATCCTTTACAAGATGTCTCAGTTAGATCATGGGATCTCCATGTTGACAATGGTGCCTAGCCCAGGACTTTGCTAACACTTGTGGATAGAGTTCAACAGTCTTGGGTTCTGGCCAGGTCTCAAACTCCTCTCATGCCACTCTCCCCTTTGGGCTCTTGGCTTCATCCACATGGGAAGTTTCCTTGCTGTTTCTGGAGCTCTCTGGTCCCAGCCTCTTGTTAAGGCTTTTATACTTGCTGTCCCCTTAGTCTTGAACATTCTTTCCCCAGATATTTCTGTGGCTCATTTGCTTGTGTAGTTGGGTCTTTGCTCAAATGTCGCTTTTTCAGAGGCCCTGCCTGACCATTGTGTGCCCCCTTTTTACCCTCACGCTTGTCTGATTGTCTGCTATATGGAAGTCTTTTTACTGTCTGCTCCACTGGAAAGCAAGCTCCTTGAGAATAGGGACTTGGTCTCTTGTGAATGTGGATGTGTCCCCAGTGCATGGAACGGAGTCTGGTTTGCAGCTGGTGTAAGCAGAGCATTGGTGGAATGGGCAAGTGGATGGATGAATGAGTAAGTGAGAGCTACACAGAAAAGTCACTGTGAAAGAAAGTCAGACAGATGGATTTATAAAATGCTTCTTGAGCATAATCCCTCAATACAAAAAAATTCCATTTTAATTAATTTATCCACATCAAACTTTGTGGAATAAAAAGGAAGAGGAAAAGAAAGAATGGTGGCAGAGACAGAAAGATAGGGATAGAGATGGGATGACAGAAGGATGGGGTAAGGGATAGAAAGACTAGTGATGTGGTTATTCATTCATTCTAGTAGGCAAAAGACTTAAGCCTGAAGTAATCAATGTCTGACGAAAATCCATAGAAAGATTGTATGAATGACTTTTTTTTTTTTGGTACTGGAGATTGAACCCAGGGGTGTCCTACCTCTGAGATACACTCCTAGCTCCTCCTTTTAAAATTTGAAACAGGGTCTCACTAAGTGGTTGAGGGCCCCTCTCACTAAGGTGCTGAGGTTGGTTTTGAATCTGAGATCCTCCTATTTCAGCCTCCCGAGTACTGGGATTACAGGTGTGTGCTACCATGTCTGACTGACTTGTATGAATGATTTTTTTTTTCAGTACTGGGGATTGAACTCAGGGGCATTCTACCTCCGAGCTATACCCCCAGCTCTATTTTTTATTCTTTATTTTGAAACAGGGTCTCACTAAGTTGCGGAGTGCCTCACTAGGTAGCTGAGGCTGGCCGTGAACCCAGATCCTCTGGTCTCAGCCTCCCAAATGCTGGGATTACTATCATGCACCACCACACCTGGCTCCTGTATGAATGATTTTTAACAGTTTTCCTGATCAATAATAAAAACATGAAACATTTTAAAGGGATCTGGTAAATGAATGGTCAAAGATTTGTTCATGTGCTCAATGGAGGAACTGAAAAACCTTAATAAAAAACCCTAGAGAAATAGTAGGGGGACTGATAAGATCACCTACTGAAGACATTGAGTTTATGGGAGACTTGAGGGATTTTCAAGGGTAATTTGAATTACATGAGATTTTTCACTTTATGGGTTGACCCATCTCATTGTGGAGTAAGATGTGACTCCATTATAATGAAAGAAAGAAAGATGAGATGTACGCTAAAATTGGTAGGGTTGATAGAGGATGTTCGTCATGGAATTGGTTCCTTGTCTCATTCATTTTTCTAGGTGATAAGTATTTAAGAAGGACCACACTATCCAAAGTTGTAGAATCAAGCACATCTGTCTGGTTTATTGTCTGTCACCTCTGCTTTACAGAGAATAAGACGTTTGGGTATGGGTCGTTGATTTCCTCGCTTGTCATGTAGTGGGTGATTCATTAGGATTTTCCAGTGAGCATGGCCTTAACTAAATTTCTTAATGTCTTTCAACGCTATTGGAAGTTACCTTGTGGCTGCATGTGATCTGAGATTTCAGGCTGGCCTCTGTGCAGGTCTTGACATTTCTGACTCTGACATCTCTGTGCATTCTTTACATAACCTCAGTTTGGCAGGTCTGAGTGAGAACACAGGTCCATGACTGAGAGAGGAAGTGACGGTAGCAGTTGAGGGAGGAGTTGGAGGTAGAAATGATTCAAGACCACGTGGAGGACTTGGTGTGCCCTACACATACAAGAATCCTTCTGAAAAATGAGTTCACTTAGGAGGTTGAGACAGGAAGATTGCAAGTTTGACGCCTCAGCAACTTAGTGAGGCTCTTAGCAATTTAGAGAGATTCTGTTAAAAAAAATATAGGGTTGAGGTATAGCTCAGAGGTTCCTCCCCCCCTCCCCCCCAAAAAGAGAGAAAAGTTGAGGTCCAGATGAATGTTTCTCTGCACGTCTGAGGTTTGCTTTCAGTATACTGCTCCTTTGTAATATGGGAATTCTTGTTTTGGTGTGTCAGAATGGGCCAATGAAATCTACTGCACCTTGCTGGGTGCACTTTTTTTTTTTTTTTAATGTTACTAGGGATTGGACCCAGAGGCATTCTACCTTGGAGAAATACCACCAGCCCTTTTATTTTGAAACAGGGTCTCACTAAGTTGCTGAGGCTGGCCTCCAACCTGTGTGATTCTCCTGTCTCAGCCTCCCAAGTACTGGAACTATAGGTATGTTGCCATCATGCCTGGCTGTTTTAAAAGAGGAGGATGAGGAAATGCAGTTATGACATCACTCACACGGCAGAGGAAGCTATGTTGTGACATCTTCACACATTCTGAAATATGTTACTAATCCCAGGCTCATTCTTTACTGTAAGATCTCCTGGCTCTTTCTCTTTCTTTCTCTCTCTCTCTCTCTCTCTCTCTCTCTCTCTCTCTCTCTCTCTCTCTCTTTCCAAAGTGAAAGGATATGGCCTTTTGTCAACTTAAATAGTTTTATAGAGCACACAATAAAATAGTAATATAGGTTAGGCTGTTAAGCCAGTAACTGTGGAAAAATTGTGATCAAATCTCTAATTTCCTCCATTATTTAGGTCAGTAAGGAAAAGAGTTCCCCAGTTTCCTTCCCCTTTGCTCCAACTCAGATTTCAGTGACTGTGGAAAGTGGCAGGTGTTATCATTATAACACAAAGGGAAGTAATTCTGACAATTATCAGCTAAATTAAAGTAAATGATAGAAAAGTTTAGCCTCCAAAATATACCATACAGCTCACTGAAAGAAAAGACACTGTCCGTCTTTAAGCCATTAGGATTGAAATTTCAGTCTCAGAGGATGACTCAGTGCTGAGCTGTGTCATGAGTTTCATTTTAAAATGAAATACATTTGTGGTTTTAGTTGAGGCTTCATGTTGAGGCAAAGAGGAAATGAGCCCATGTGGGGAAGTTAAGTTGAAATACACATATTAATGATGAAATAAATGTCCAGCTGAAGCTTAGCCACCCTCCCTGCCTCTGTTCTGGCATTACTAGGTGGTGCTGCCCTTGTCTAATACCTGTCTGTCTCTCCCTCTTGTCTGAGAACTCAGGCAGAATCCGGGTCAAGCAAATACAAGGTGAATAGTCAGTCAATAGCTGTTGAGTGAAGCAGTCAACATCAACTGTAAGGTGACGGGCTCCTCAGCTCAAACCCTCCTAGGTAATCGTCAATGAGAGGAATCTTTTTCATCTTCACTGCATTCACACACTTAACAAGAACAGTCTTGTTTATAGAAGCCATTTTACCATGTTATTTTCACAATGCATAGTCAAATTCTGATATTTAGATGTTTTCTTGAAATCCAAGAGTGGTGAGTATATAAGAAGAGTAATAGGAATGAAATAGATGTGATAAAAAGGAGTGAGATTAATCATTTATTTTTAATTTTTTGTGGTGGTGGTAGGGTATTGAACTCAGGGCCTTGTGCGTGGTAGAAAAGTACTCTGCCTGTGAGCTATACCCCCAGCCACAAATTAATCTTCTTTTTTTTTTTTTGGTGTGTGGTACTGGGGATTGAACCCCAGGGTATTCTACCTCTGAGTTACATCCTCAGCCCTATTTTACTTTTTATTTTGAGACAGGGTCTCATTAAGTTGCAGAGGGCCTCGCTAAGTTGCTGAGACTGTCCTTGAACCTAGGATCCTCCTGTCTCAGCCTCCCAAGTACTGGGATTACATATATGATATGCACCACCATACCTGGATGATTAGTCTTTTTTAAGTTAATTTTAAGCTTACTTCAATTTACTTCCATATTTTTGAGTATGTATAATATTCCAGACTGTTTCAAAGATACTGCATTTTGTAACTGGTTTCAAAGAATTCATATTCTGAAAGTGAGAAAACCAGATAGAGAAGAGAGTTCTTAGTTAATTGAAGAAGTTAGAGAACAAGAAAATCTATATATAACAAAATATCCAACTAAATAGTGGGGTGGTACAACTTACTCTTTAGATGCACAAGGTTTTCAGTCAAGCTAGGACTAATTCTGCTTCTACCATTGGTAGCTTCGAGACCCTGGGAAAGTTATTTGGCTTAATTCTTATTTACTTATTTGGAAAATGGAAATGGTAATAATTCTTATACTGTATGTTCTATGAGTATTAAATAAAATAATTTGTGTGCATCATACATTCAACATGGAGTACTGGATCAATGAAGATGACCTCTTAGGGATTAAAAATGAGAATAGAATGGCCCAGGAAAATAGCTCCAGTAATTGAGTTTATTCAAAACTTCTCTTGTTAATCCATGTAAAATAGTATCTTCATAAAATACGGTATATGTTACTTGTGGACCAATTCATCTTACAATATGATTGAAGATTTTGGTAATAAACATTGAGGTCAATACTTGCTTTGGCACATTTTACTGAAGTAAATATCTAGAACTTTCTTTTCACAAGAGCACAGATGAGAGTCCAAACAGTTGCTTCATTTCTGACAACAGAAAAGGCTATTTTTCTCTCCCAAGTTATAACCATATAATCTAATGGAAATATGTGTATTTTTAAAGAATAACTTTTTTGTTAAGCTGGGCTTAGTGGTACACAACAGTACTTGGGAGGCTGAGACATGAGGAACACAGGTATGAGGATGGCATCAGCAACTTAGAAAGACCTTTTTTTTTCGTTGCAGTACTGGGGATGGAACATGGGGGCATTCAACCTCCAAGCTACAGTCCCAGCCCTACTTTTTATTCTTTATTTTGAAACAGCGTCTCACTAAGTTTCAGAGGGCCTCACTAGGTAGCTGAGGCTGGCTGCAAACCAGGATCCTCCAGTCTCAGTCTCCCAAATGCTGGGATTACAAGCGTGCACCACCATACCTGGCTCAAGACCATGTTTTAAAATGAAAAATAAAAAGGGCTGGAGATATAGCACAGAAATAGAATGTTCCTGAGTTCAATCCCCAATACAAGCAACAACAATAATGACAACAACAACAACGAAAAGAGTAACTAAAGGAATTATTGAAGTTTGTAATTTTTCAGAATTGATTTTAATTGGTGAAGGGGTTAAATGAAAAATGTGTGTATGTGCCGGGTGTGGTGGCACACGCAGTGCCTCACTAGGTAGCTGAGGCTGGCCGCGAACCCGGATGCTCCGGTCTCAGCTTCCTGAATGCTGGGATTACAAGCGTGCGCCACCACGCCTGGCTCCTGGCCCTTTCCATTCCATTCACATTCATTGATATGGTACTTTATGTTGAATGTCTGCTGTACATTTTTTTCTCCTGGGTCCAGAATGCTATATAAACAATCTCCCATCTTATGTTTTATTGAGAATGAACCAAGTCCATATGAATCCATTCAAACTTTCTCAATATCTCCTGAGTGATTGCTTTCTTGTTTTTTCTTTTACTCCCGAATAGGGTCACTTGGTCTTTTTCTTGCAAAGAACACTTCATGTTGTTGTTGCTCACTTCCTCTGTTTTTCTTCATCTGTTCAGCCCTATCTTTCCTCTTTCCTCTTCAACCCACAAATATGGTCAGGGCCCTCCTTGTCCTAAAATAACCCTCCTCTGACCCTGCTACTGGAGCAGGCTATGGCCTTATCTCTCTTCCTTTCACCACCAAATTTCTAAAAAAATACAAATTCTGCTTTCACTTCCTGCTCATGCATTTACTTCTTAACCCCTTAAAATATGGTGTCTACCCTTATCTCTCTATGGAGCTTTCTGGGAAGTCTCCAGGAATTACATATCCAACAAGTCTAGTGGACTTAGTCCCCATTTTCCTTGTTTTCTCTGAAGGAATTTCACTTCTCAGAGCTTTCTCTTCCTAGGCCCTTTATGATTTCATAATGAAATGGTTCTTTTACCTTTCTGAGGACTTCTCTTTGACTCATTGCTTTGTCTCCTTTTTATTCCACAATGGAAATAGTCTCTTCTCCACATTATTTGCCTTGGATAGTGTCTCATCCACTCATTGCCTTACACATGAATTCCTTCAATCTCATCCCTTTGCCTCAAATTCTGTCTCTTGATGGTCATAAATCCAACAATTTCCAACTGTTGTTAGAGCTTTCTTACTTAGATAACCAGCCATGATTCCAAACTCAGAATATCTAAAATGAAGCTCATTAACTTATATTCATTAAGCTCAAAACTCCATTTGATTGTTTTTATTAAGACACCATTGTTAATGAATCATTTTTCAAAACTCATTAGTTATTTTTTATTCTTCCTCACTTCTCATGTTCCACACACAGCAAATTGTAGAGTAAGAAGGATTCTACAGGCATTGTGGTATATGGGGCGGGGAGAACATCTGTTTTGCAGTCAGATAAATCTGTGTTCAAATCATGGTTTTGTTACTTACCACTCTTCTGGCCTGAAGCTACTTCAGCTCATGGAGTCTTCGTGTCCACGTGTGTAAAATAAGGAAAATAACATCCCCTGCAGGATCAATTCAGAGGATTGGATGAGAGCTGCACATTTTATATGCAATTCTCAATCAGTAGGAGTCCCTTTCTTTTCCTTAACCATGGGTATATATCTCATACCCCTCTTTATTTTCTATTAAATGTAATTATATGTATCAAGAGACTTCATGCAACTCCTGACATGTAGGTGCCCCTTCACGTATGGCTTTTTTTCTCTTCTTCTTTCTGTTGTTTCCTCCTCAGTTCAGGCCTATATCACTTTTTTTCCTTAATTTTATTTTTATAATGGACATTGAACCCAGGGATTTTCTACCTCTGAGCTATACCCCCAGCCCTTTTTATTTGTTTATTTTTTGAAAAAGGGTCTTACCAAATTTCTGAGGCCTTGGTAAGTTGTTGGGGCTAGCCTTTAACCTGACATCCTTCTGTCTCAACTTCTCAAGTACTGGGATTACAGGCGTGTGCCACCATGCCCAGCTCTGCATTGCTTTTTATCTGGATATGGCTCCTTATGCGTCTCTGGTTCCTGCACTGGATGTTTGGTTCACCACACACACTGCTGAGTGATTCGCCTTCCTGAGGCATGCTGACTCCTCTGCTCAGAAGCCTTCATTCTTTCATCATTTCCAAGAAAATGATGTAGGGAAACATATGGTTCGAGTTTTCTTCAGAGATGTATGTATCATGATCTCCCTATGCGTTACCTGAGTTTTGGCCAAGTGGAACGAGTTGCTGTCCTTTCAACATGGCCTATTTTTCTGTTTATTACCTCTCTCTGGGTCTGGAATGATATCTCAATGATCTCCATCTTGAGATCAATTTCTACTATGATGCTTTTCCTGATCATCTAAACACTTAAAATCTCTCTCTCTCTCTCTTACACCTCCCATTCCCCATTCCCCCTTTTTTGTGGTACGGGGAATTGAACCCAGGGGCAGTCTGCCTTTGAGCTACTATAACCCCAGCCCTTTTTATTTTATTTTATTTTTTGTTTTTGCAACAAGGTCTCACTAAGTTGCTGAGAGTCTTGCTATGGTGCCGAGGCTGTCCTTCAACCTGTGATCCTCCTATCTTAGCCTCTCAAGTACTGGGATTATGGGTGTGTGCCACCATACCTGGCTCCCTGAGCCCTTTAAAATTAAAAAAAAAAAATTTTTTTTTTTTTTGGAAACAGGGTCTGGCTAAGTTGCTGAGGCTGGTCTAGCATGAGTGATCTTCCTTTCTCAGCCTTCCATATACTGGGTTTACAGGCATACACCATCATGCCTAGCTCTTTTCTTTTGACACTACTCAGATGTCTCACTTTTCTTCCTCACCTTATCCCTATTTTAGTATTATTTATTTACTTGTTCACACCCACTGCCCTCTTCAAGAAATCATAAGTTTTTTATTTTTTGAATATTGGTGATTGAACCCAGAGGCATTATACTCCAAGTTATACCCCTACCCGATTTTATTTCTTATTTGGAAACAGGGTCTCAATAAGTGTCTCAATAAGACAGGAGGAGCCTCGCTAAATTGCTGAGGCTCCATCCTCCTGTCTTAGCCTTCCAATTACTGGGATTACAAGCATGCGCCACCACACCTGGCTAGACATCATAAGTTTTTTGAGACATTATCTAATAAATGGGCTTTTTTTTAAAAAGGTAGCTAGTCTATTAGGCTTTCAACACCTTTTGGCTACATTAAAATAATAAAACTGACATGCAGACCCATTCTTAAAAGTGAAAATCTCAGAGACAATAGAACCACTGTGTATGAGAGGAGAAAGGAAAAAATGATAAGAGGAATAATGATACGAATAAGAAATCAAGAGAGAAGGGCAGTTCATTTGGAGTGTGAGGTCATTATTTGGATTGTATTAGAAAGAAATGCAAAAGACTGTGCATCCCGAGAAAAGTAGCAATAGCTAGGACTGTGCTGGCAGGGAGAGGGAGTTTTGAAAGCAGTCTCCATTCTAATTCCATTCTAATTCCTGGTACAGAATGAAGATTAACATCCATGGCAGAAGATCTGCTGGCAGGCTGCCCCATATTTGAAAATAGAGGCTACGCCCTGGAAAGAATGAGACATTGCAGAGAGAGGAAATGATGATGTATTGAAAAGCCTAGCTGTAAGTCACCATAAGAGCACCCCAAATCCAGGCCTGTGGGCAGGCTGATGGGATTCTGGAATCCGTCTTGTTCTTGTGGAAGGCAGTCACGTTGACAAGTACAAAGATAAAGCAACCTAAGTACATGGAGGAGTTTAAGGTTTGGGGACTAAGTGCTGAGTACGTCATGGTATTCAGTAAAAACTTATTAAAAGATGGGCCACGGGTTTGTGACAAAACTTGTCAGAGTCTGATTCTTCCACTGTGGAACCTGAGAGTAGCACAAGGACCTCAGATAATGCTTCAGTCTCCCAGGTCACTAAGCATCACTGGACAACCAGGCATGACTGGGCTAGGATTTAATAATAGTCATGTCGTACCTTTGTAGAAGTCACTGATTTCACACTTAAATCTTAAATGAGAGCTTGGATTTAATCCAAGAGGGCTTTGAGCAGCTGAGTTAAGTATAATTTTAAAAAGTTCTTCAAGATGAAAAGTGGCACTTTAACCCTTTTTTCTAGTTGGGACAACATAAACCTGTGTAGTTGAAAAAGTTCTATTTCATTATAACTTTGTCTAAAAAGTATAGTATCCAAAACACATTTTAAAGCATAATATACAATGTTGATTGCTCCATGAAAAAATATTTTTTCTTTTCTTTTTTTTCTTTTTTGTGGTATTGGGGATTGAACTCAGTGGCGTTCAACCTCAGAGCTGGACCCATAGACCTATTTCCCTTTTCATTTTGAAATAGAATCTTGCTAAGTTGTTGAGGGCTTTGCTAAGTTGCTGAGTTTGGCCTTGAACTTGTGATCCTCCTGCCTCAGTCTCCCAAATACTGGTATTACAGGCATGTGCCACCATGCTTGGTTCCATGAAAAGATTTTAAAAATCAGGAGGCAGTCTCTGAGCTTCTGTGAGCCGGTGAATTTTATGTAAGTTGCTTGGCATCCAGGATTTGTGTTGGCTAGGGTCATGTTTCACTGTCACCCACCCCAAGCTTTGTGTGTCTTAGATTTGAACACATGCCAATAACTAAGGGAAAATTTGTTTATTCATTTTGTTATCAAATGCACCATTATAAATATATCAAGCAAAGACCAAGGAAATGGTCAAATTGTTAATATTATTGATGTTTTAATTTAAATGCACTATTAAAAAAATTTGGTTAACTTTATTCACCCAAATAGTTATTTGAACTACAAAAATGAATTACTTGAATGACTATTTTTTTAAAGCTTTCTTTCTCTGTTTTACTGTAGTTTCTACTAGTATATAGGGTTTACTTTCTAAAGGGGTTCTGAATTAAGACATTTCTATTTGGCTTTTTTGATTATGCTTTTCCTTGAATTATAGTGTGCTTAAAATTTGTGTAATTGGTTTTTCAATCATTCTCTTTAATGGTCTCAAACAATGATCATTCCTGATTTCGTGAACAAAAATTAGAAAACCTTCTTAAATTTAAAAAATTATAATGAAAACACTTTCTATCTCCTTCCTTCCTTCCTGTACTGGAAATTGAACCTGGGGCAGTCTGCCTCTGAGCTACACCTCCAGGCCTATTTTATTTTATTTTTATTTTTTTTATACTGGGGATGGAACTTAGGGGCATTCTACCTCTGGGCTACATCCCAGATCTATTTTATTTTTTATTTGGAAACAGGGTCTCACTAAGTTGTTGAGAACCTCACTAAGTTGTTGAGGCTGGCTTCAAATCTGCAACCTGCAATTCTCCTGTCTCAGCCTCCCAAGTACTGGGATTACAAGCATGTGCCACCATATCTGGAACAGGGTCTTGCTAAGATGCTGAGGGTCTTGCTTGCTAAATTGCTGAGGCTGGCCACGAGCCTGTGATCCTTCTGTCTCATCTCCCAAGTACTGGGATTGCAGGAGTGGGCTTGCACTCCTGGGCTAGGAAAACACTTTCAATGCATATGTGAGAACTGCCTGTAGCCGGGTGTGTTTGTGCACACACGCTTGTAATCCCAGTACTTGGGAGGCAGAGACTGGAGGATTCGGGTTCGAGGTCAGCCTCAGCTACTTAATGAGGCCCTCTGCAACTTAGCGAGACCCTGTTTCAAAATAAAGAATAAAAAAATAGGACTGGGGGTGTAGCTCAGAGATAGAATGCCCCTGGGTTCAATCCCCAGTACCTTAAAAAAGAAAAGAAAACAACAACAACAAAAAATCTGCCTGTAATTGCCTTCTATTGACTTGTGGCTAGTTTGGCAGGATGTTGCAATCATGCTTTTTTATCAGGTTCATGTGGGAAAAACTTCGGAACTACTCCATAACTGTCACATCTGTGGACAATTTCAGATGTTTCTGAATTTCCCTCATTATCTTCTGTATTTTCACTGGTTTCAAGTTTACTAATCAAACTTCCTGTTTTTAACCACCCATCCATGCTCCTAGTTGAAAATATAAACTGAAACTGATCACTTAAAAAAAAACCTAAATGCAGTATAATTTTGCAATATAACATTTCCTCAAAATTTGGGTTATTTGTATCATGAGATAATTTACCATAGTTAGAGAAAGAACTAAGCATAGGTATGCATTTGTAAAAAAAAAAAAGTATATGATCTTATAGGTTGCAGTGATAATTTAATTTATCTATGGGAGTTGTGTGTGCATACAAGAGTTAAAAAACGAGTGATTCATTAAAAAGATTTTTTTTTATGTTGATGGATGAAATCCCACTGAGTCTTAATGAACAGACCTATTAAAAAATGCTAACTATGAAGAATCTTGTAGACTTGCCTAGAGGTTATATAACAGTCTAGACTAGCACTGTTCTCTCCACTAGCTGGTGACATTGCCACAACTGTTCTCTTCTTAGATATGCCTCCAGCTTTTCTTACTATAGTAGTCTTGTTTATGCTATGTGATATTCACTTTTGCTGGAGCAGAGGTGATAATTTTTTTTTTTTTGGTAGTATTGGCGATTGAACCCAGGGGCTTTCTACCTGTGAGCTACATCTCCAGCCCAATTTTATTTTTTTATTTTGAAACAAGGTCTTGCTAAGTTGCTGAGGCTGGCCTGAAACCTTCCATTCTCCTGTTTCAGCCTTCCCAGTACTGGGATTACAGGTGTGAGCCACCACTCCTGGCTCAGAGGTGATGATGTGATCAGCCTGTATGAAACAGATACTCTTTTCTATAGTTAGGGAATTGGGAATAAAACCTTTTAGTTCAGTTACGTTTGTGGTAGTTAGTATTCTAAGATGTCCCCAATCTTTCTTTCTTTTTTTTTTTTTTTGTGGTACTGGGGATTGAACTCAGGGGCATTCTATCTCTGAGCTATACCCTCAGCCCTATTTTTTTTATTCTTTATTTTGAAACAGGGTCTCACTAAGTTGCGTAGTGCCTCACTAGGTAGTTGAGGCTGGCTGCAAACCCGGATCCTCCAGTCTCAGCCTCCCAAATGCTGGGATTACAAGCGTGTGCCACCATGTCCGGCTCTCCCCAATCTTTCTTTAATTGGATGTATTACTAACTTACAGGCAATTCAGAACAGTACTGACTAAAAATGCCTATTACACCCTCTGCAGCATAGAGAACAGCCTGCTCCTTTGCAAAACGAGCAAAGACCACAATATCTTTAGTTCTTGTATTTACTTTTTTCTGATTCCCTTCTTAAACTCGTAATTGTCATTTTTTTGTTGCCATTTTGGTGCCCATCCAAGAAGTGAAGAAGTCATGAGTCTCCTGGTTCTGTCCCTTCTGGGCCCATACATTCTATACTATCCCTTCTAAACGTATTAGTTAGAAGTGCACAATAAAGATATCTGGTAATTGAGAACATATGATTTATCAACATATTTGGGGGAAGTGTTGCCTTTTGGTTCAGCTGAGATGAGATACTGTTGGAATCTTCCAGAAGGAACGTGAACAAAAGTTAAGGGTAGAGTATGGGAGTAAAAAGGTGGGATGGTAGGGTGCATAGGACTCAATGAACCCTCAATGAGGGTTTGCTCTCTATCTTACATCTAGTCAAGATTCACTGTAGCTAGGAAAGCTTTGGGATAGCCAACTCTTGGTCCCTGAACTAGTTTTAGCTCTCAAATATGTTTTTGAGTGAGTGCAAAATTAGAAAAGAAGACACTAAAAGCATAGGCTCTCTAGAGAAGGAAAAAAAAAGATAAATGGACTTCATCAAAATTAACAGTCTGAGCCGGGCGTGGTGGCGCACGCTTGTAATCCTAGCATTCGGGAGGCTGAGACCGGAGGATCCGGGTTCGAGGCCAGCCTCAGCTACCTAGTGAGGCACTCCGCAGCTTAGTGAGACTCGGTTTCAAAATAAAGAATAAAAAAAAATAGGGCTGGGGGTATATCTCAGAGGTAGAATGCCCCTGAGTTCAATCCCCAGTACCACAAAAAAAAAAAAAAAAAAAAAAAAGCAAAACAAAAACAAAAAACCAAGCAGTAGAATGGGAGAAAATATTTGGAAATTGCATCCCTGTTAAGGAATTTATATCTAGACTAGAACATATAAAGAACTTTTACAACTTGCAATAAAAACAAATAAAAGAAAAAACAATCCAATTAGAAACAGGGAAAAGAATTGAGTAGACATTTCTCTAAAGAAGACATATAAATGGTCATTAAGCACACAAAAAGATGCTTTAACACTGTTAGTCATTAGTGGAATGCAAATCCAAACCACAATGAAATGACGCTATTATATTTTTCTATTATATATTATATATAACATTTAAATATATATGTAAAAGCATGAGAAGATTTTTTCAACCTCTTTTAAAGTCTATTATTATATTGGGGTTGTAATGAAATTAAAAATATCTCAGTACTTGGGAGGCTGAGACAAGATGACCGAAAGTTCACAGTCTTCAGCAACTTACAGGGAGGCTCTCCACAAATTAGTGAGACACTGTTTCAAAATAAAAAATAGAATAAGGCTGAAAGTGTAGCTCAGAGATAGAATGCCCCTGAGTACTAGTACCACAGTTCTGGATACCAGTACCAGTATTCTCAGTACCACAAAACCAAACAAACAAATAATTAAACAAATAAATAAATGTAATACAGAAAGTAAATGTAAAAGAAGAATCCCCTCTGATGCATTCTTCCTGCTTAGATAGAAATTAAGGATATTTTTTCTATAGGGTTGCAAAGGTCTGATGTAGCAAAACCTCTTTGTTAAAAAAAATTCTAGGTATATACTATGGGGATCAGCATGGACATTCCTAAAAAGATTGAGTAAAAAGATTGGAATCACCATATGACTCAGCTATACCACTCATTCCTTAGTATCTTTTCAGAGGAATTAAAGTTAGACTACCATAACAATATATACATACCCATGTTTATAGCAATGCCATTCTCAATAGCCCAATTATGGAACCAATCCAGGTGTCTACCAACAGGTGAGTGGATAAAGAAAAAATGTAATATATACATACAATGGAATTTTACTCAACCATAAAGAAGAACAAATTATATCATTTTTAGGAAAATGGATGGAACTAGAGAATATTATGCTGTGAGATCAGTGAGTCTCAAAGTCTAGGGTCATATTTTTTTGTCTTGTATGTGGAAGCTAGAACAAAAATAGGAAACAAAAGAGACTTCAGCCAAATGAGAAGAGAAACCAGTAGAATATGGAAGGAGATTGGGAGAGGGAGGAGAGGAGAGAAAAGACAAGGCTTGGGGAAGGAAACAGTTCAAATAATGTTATGTCTTTACATGAAGGTATCTTTACCAATCTCACTAACATGTATGGGGAGGGAAATACACCAAGTGATGTATGCATGTATTAACATACTACTTTGAATCTCATTATGATGTATAATTACAATGCACCAATAAAAGTATAAAAATTTAAATACTAGGTGTATTATTTACCATAGAGTTAATTCTGATGTTATGATTTTATCATCAAATTAAATGAAACTATTATATTCTAGGGAGTCAAGTAGTTTTCTTTAGGGGACAAGTTTCATAAATGTAACTCTCATGTTGCTCAGTTACTTGAGCCCTGTTTTACAGCTAAGGCCTGCTCCTCTGACCTTGACTATATTTTTCAAGGATGTTTATAAAGGTTACTGAAATAATAAGTGAGCACAGATGATCCAACTCATTCTCCATAGCTGGAAAAGTGTCCTAAAACATGTATGTATGCTAATGGAGGGGCATTCTAAATGATAAGAGTCACAGAGCAGCAGACTTAAAAGGACCTTTGAGATTATCTAGTTAGAGCCTTCAATTTATACATAACAAAGTTTAGATCAAACACACTGTAAAATTCATCCAAGGAAAGTGAGTAGTGGGGCTTGAAACTAAGCCTTTGTTCATGCTTACCGCTCAAGAATTCTGTGACCTTTCCTTCACTGAAAATGGAAGGTAAATTTTAGCTCTTTCCAGGATATTGGTTAAGGAGAATTGGTGGGTGTGAATGTTGCCTAACAGTTTTTGAGTTGTCTGCATAATTTTTTTGATAACAATCAATTAGGTTTCAGATTCTGTCAGTATTTCCTCTGTAACCCAAGAACTGGTGATCTTATGGAAAGGGAAAATTACCCTTTTCCCTTTCAGCAGTTATTACTCTAAAAAAATACCTGCATCTCTCTCCACCCCCTCCCATTCTCTCTCTCCTGTTGAAACAGACTATAAATGTACTGATAGTACTTTCTGTTCATTGACCATGTGGAAAATTATCATCCTTCCATTTTCTTATGAACTGAAAAAAGTTCCCTTTAAGAAAAGAGCTCTCAGTGGTTAGCTGAGTTAAATACAGAAAGTCAGAATGTATGAGAAAATTTTGAAGCCTTTCTGTACAATTTCCTTGAGATGTTTTCATGAAAAAGAAAAAATGGGAGTGACAGCTTCAGGACAATTTAACTTTGGCTGGATTTCTGCCATCTTCCCTTTGATGTCTTTATAAAAACCACCAAGAATCGTGGTTAGAAATAAGCTCATCAGAGCCGGGTGTGGTGGCGCACACTTGTAATCCCAGCATTTGGGAGGCTGAGACCAGAGGATCCGGGTTCTCGGCCTGCTTCAGCTACCTAGAGAGGCACTCTGCAACTTAGTGAGACTCGGTTTCAAAATAAAGAATAAAAAATAGGGCTGGGGGTGTAGCTCAGAGGTAGAATGCCCTTGAGTTCAATCCCCAGTACCACAAAAAAAAAAAAAAAAAAAAAAGAAATAAGCTCATCAGAAGAAATAAAAGTAGAATATTTTCTTTTGAAAAGTATGAAGAAGTCAAATGTACGATACTAATACAGTCTTATAGGGCAGGAAACTACAGAGACAATGGCTCTTTCTGAGATGTATTTACAGATGAGGATCACAGTATTAGATAAGATAGTTAAAATCTATTTAATTAACTGGGCACCATAATGCATTCCTGTAATTCCAGCAACTCCAGAGGCTGAGGCAAGAGGGTCATAAGTTCAAGGCCAACCTGAGCAACTTAGTGAGACCATCTCAAACTAAAAATAATTAAAAACAAAAGGGGAACAAGGAATGTAGCTCAGTGGTAGAGTACCCCTGGGTTTTATCCCCAGTACTACAGAAACAAACAATAATCTTGTGGGGTATGGTGGTGTATGCTTGTATTGACTTGGGAGGCTGAGATAGGAGGATCCCAGATTCACAGCCAGTCTTAGCAATTTAGTTAGACCCTCCATATCTTAGTGACCCTGTTTCAAAATAAAAAATAAAATAGGGCTGGGGTTTCAGCTCAGAGGTAGAATGCCCCTGGGTTCGATCCTTAGTACCCCCCTAAAATACCACCCCAACCTCAAAACAAACAAAATACTTATTTCATCAAATCATATTTTGAAATATTTAATTTATTCAGACTTCATTTATTTGATTTCATGAAATGTATAAATTTCTAAGAAAAAATTAAAACTCATGATAAATAATGTAAACTTAAATATGTGAACAGGTATATTTATTTTTAAGAGGTATATTGTTTAAAATTTTTTTTAGCAGGATTATGGGCTAAAATATTTGAAACCATGATACAACAATATGCTGAACCAGGACTATTGAGGCTGACCATGTTTCACAGTATTAGGGGACCTCTGAAAGTTTTATAACCTAAGCGTCCAAAAGGTGGTTTTCTTATATCTTTCATAGAACATATTTCACTCAAGATAGTTCTGAACTATCTCACTTGAATGTAATTCTTCAAATTTATAATGCCTGCAAATATACTATTAGTTTGTTATTTGGTACTTACTGATTACTTGAATATGTGACTAAAAAAAACCATTCTGCTAAGCATGACCCATGTATATCCTATGTAATAGCACCACAGTCTTCATGAAACTGCTACTGTTTTTAGTTATGAATGAGAAAACTGAGGCTCAGAAAAGTTAATTAACTCATTCTAAGAGAGCACATGGCAAATGTGGTAGTGGGAGGATTCCACCCCCCACCCAAACAGTACGACAAAAGGTTCCTATTTTTTAAACTTCTTTTCTATTGCACCTCCATGATATTATTCATGCCTCACCTCCAATTGACAGCATCTCCATTTGTATAATATTATTTTGATTGTCAGAAGAATATAGAGTTGTTATTTTTAGTGCCTGGGTATCAGGCTAAGAGTTCTTAATGGTAGACCACTCTGACTTTTAGAATCATGGTTACTACCTAATCTGAGCTCATTTAAACGTGTTTGGGTATCTAACATTGGGAAGCCCTGTTGGCTTCTCATCAGTTCACCCAGAATAATTTTCCATGGACTAAATATGTAAACTATTTTTATGTAAGGACTAACTTGACATTAGCCCATTCTTAGGAGGTAGGCCTTTGTACTTGAGAACGGATATAAGCTAATCAGTGTCACTGGATCATTTATATTAATATTAAAATTTCATACTGCAATAAAAAGGGAATTATTTATTTATTTATTATTTTTGTGGTACTGGGGATTGAACCCAGGGGCATTCTACTTCTGAGCTACATCCCCAGTCCTATTTTATTCTTTATTTTGAAACAGGGTCTTACTAAGTTTCAGAGGGCCTCATGTTGCTGAGACTGACTATAAACCTGTGATCCTCCTGTCTCAGACTCCCCAAAACTAGGATTACAAGTGTGTGCCACCACACCTGGCTTTTAAAAGGAAATTTATTTAGCATGTTCCTGGCATAGCTAAGGCCTGTGTTCTTAACAATAACATCATTTCACTGTGTTGAGTATTAGTAATATATGAGGAGGCTGAGTAAAGATACATATGTTTCTGTCAGTCTACTTTGGAAAAATGTGGATCTAGGCATTCTTTTCTTAAATTCACTTAATCATTAAACAACCTACTGAGACTTTTTTTTTTTTGAACGGGGAATGGAAGCCAGAAGCATTCTACTTCTGAGCTACACTCCTAGCCCCTTATATATTTTTGTTTTGAAAAAGTGTCTCACTAGGTTGTTGAGAGTCTCACTAACTTGATGAGGCTGGCTGTGAACCTGCAATCCTCCCAAGTACTGGAATTACAGGTGTGCAGCTCAAAGGTAGAATGCCCCTGGTTTCAATCCTTAGTACAGAAAAAAAAGAGTAAGAAAAGAAAAACACTACTGGTTCTAGTAAAGTATTATGAGTTTTGATTAGAAAGAATTTAATCCAGTTTAACTGGAATAATCAAAGCAGGGATTTGGAAAATGTGAGATTAAGAGGGCATTGGAGGAAGGTTCAGTACATTTGAGAACACAACTTTAGTCAGCTCAACATTTTAAACCAGTTAGCTATTTAAAAAAACAACAACAACAAAAAAACCCAGTTAACTAGCCAGGCATTGTGGCCCATACCTGTAATCCCAGTACTTGGGAGGCTGAGACAGGAGGATCATAGGTTCTAGGCCAGTCTTGGAAATTTAGCAAGACTCTCTTTCAATAAAATAAAATAAAATAAAATAAAATGAAATAAATAGCTGGAGGACGTAGTTTGGAGGTAGATCCCCAGTACCACATTAACCTCTCCTCCCCCCAAAAACCCAAATCAAACCAAACAACAACAAAAATCCCCCAAAACCCAATTAACTGACTTTTTAGAAAACTCCTATCTGATACAATTGCTAAGTCTTTTTGGCCCAATCTGAGTTACATAGAGGTTAGTTGATTTTGTCAGCGAACTGGGGTCAGTTAACATTTCTGTGGCTCCATATTCTCATTTCTGTTCCTTTCCTAGACCACAAGACCAAGTGACCTTTTCAGTAACTTAAAATTTCAGTAGGCCAAGAGTATTTTCATTGGTTCCTTGTAGCTCAGTATAAGAGAAATCATGAGAAAATGGAACAAAGACTACACTTGTGTGTCCACTTGTGTGGGTGAGTCATCTACTCCTGGCCCTGGATTCCTGATTCTTCTTGCCTAACTGCTGCTGATTGCTTCTACTCTGCTAATCGAGGTGATTTTGTTCTAGTTGTACTGGAAGTAAGGGATTCAGCGAGGGTGGAACATGTCATTAGGAAATGAAACTGTCAATCAAAGTGAGCATCTGAAGAGATGAATATAGACATCTAACCCACATGCCCTTAAATTTGCACCTGAGCTTATTTCAAGACAGGGATTCAGTCTAGTGAGACATCGAGAAACAAAGAGGATTCCAGATAAATGAGGGGAGACACTAGTAGAAGGGGATTTGGGAAGGAGAAAGGAGAGATCTGATGATGGAAACAATGAGATAGTCCGTTGTTCATATATGAAGCTGTCTATATCAATGCAAATATTGTCTATAGAGAGGGGAAAGGAGCAGGGAGAGACCTAGAAGGAAACACACAATGAATGCTGTGTGCATGTATGTTTCTATCACTCTGAACCTCACTATGATGTGTAATTACAATGCATCAATAAAAATAAAAAAGGAATTCAATGTTCTAAGTTGGAAGCAGTTATGAGTTAATGCCGTATTGTAAGATGTTGTACCATTCACGAGCAGGAGTGTCAGGAGGACCTGCCAGAGGGCCAGCCATGGTTTCAGGGGAGGTTTCAGTGGTGAGATACCCAGAGAGAAGAAAGCATTCAGAGCTGCCATCCGGCATAACGTATGCATATGTGTTACACTTTGCCTAGTCATACTTAACATACCTATGTACACATCTGCAGATGTGCTGGGTCATGTCTTCACTGCCTGCCTGTACTTCCTCTGGGCCCCCACAGTTCACCCCCTACAGGGTGGTGGTGTGGGACTTAGAGAACACTACGTTGAGCCAAATACCACAGCAGCAATAGAGGTTGCAACAAGTGACTACTAGTCTTCCAGCCACACAGGCGAGGATAGTCAATACCCATCTCCAGGAGGAGCACAGTGAGTTCCACCAGCTTGTAAGTGGGTCCTCCTGTAAGGCCTGAATTGCCTGTACCTCCATGTCCATCTCCTCTGAGGCTTGCTGTAGCTGCTGCTGGTGATCTGGAATGTATACACAGCTTTCTACATAAAGAAGAGCACTTGTTCTACCTTGGGCAGCAGTGAGCACATCTAACACCATTCTATTCTGCAAAACTACCTTCCACATCTGGGTGGTTTCATCCATTAAAAGGGAAAGAGCCCAGTGGGGCGTATTTAAAGCTTTTGCAACATGTCGGGTTAAGGCTCCCACCTGCAGCTTTACATCCATAGTACCAACCCTTGGAATGAACAAGTTCTTGGGGCAACCATCCAGTGATTCCATCGGTCACAGACTAGTTTACCTGTTCTACACAAAAAGGTGCTATGCTTACAAGCTCTCCACGTTCTCCTGCTGACCAGCCCCACCTGTTTTCTATAGCTTATCCCAACAAGGGACGAGGTGGAGGAGCAGGTTGTTATTAGGTGTCGGGGGCCTAGTTCCGCGGGCTAGACCTCGCCTCTAGATGGCACCTGGCAGAGTGCCAGAAGCAGCTGCAGGTGAATAACATCCTAGGGCTGTGCCACGCCAGAGCGCATGCACCAGCACGCCCAACTCGTGGTCGGGTCAGGTGAGAGCTGTATGAGACACCTCGTGGCTTACACCCGGTGCAGCTATAAAAGCCTCCACCTCTCGCATAGAAAGAGCGCGGCTGAAAGAGCTGCTGGGGAAAGGCTGGTTGGGAAGTTGCTGGGCTGGGAAGTTGCTGGAAGAAGTTCTGGGAGGAATTGGTTGGGAAGAAGAAGCGGTTGGGAAGAGGTTGGCCGGGTTGCTGGGGAAGTCCTGGGAAGAAAGATTGTGGGTTGCTAGTGGAAGACGGGTTGCTAGAGAGAGGGGTTATTGGAAGTTTGTAGGAAAAGCACTATTTGGAAAGACGACCTCTGCACTGTGTTTGTTATCGTTTGTGCAA
>PVLC010004507.1:0-16400 GCA_004027655.1 Graphiurus murinus | reverse complement strand
TATGGTCTCAGTGCAACAAGTTCTCTATTATTATGTGGTGATGCCCATGTCATTCTGGGCCGCTGTGGTTCCAGGTTCATAAGATAGTTCAGTTGTCTGCAGTAGCGGGGGCGATTCACCATGAGAGACTTTCGACTGCTTCCACTGGTAACTGGGTGCAGACCCAGCAATGGGGTGTGTTGTGCAGTCTTGCAAATGTGTGGGCCCAGGAAAGCAGGGTATTCCCTGCAATTAACCTGGACAGTAGGACAGAGCAGAAAGAGAAACCATCCTTCCCTCTAGGAGGATACAGGTGACAAGCTCATCTTGCAAGAGAACAGTGGCTGCTCCCAGGCGATGGTACCACACCACAGCACCCTGGGTAGGAAGTAATGGGTTACTTCCTCCACAGAATACAATGGAATAGGCCATAGTCTTATGACCATTGCATCTTTTGAAATCACTTCTTCTGCCTATGGGAAAAGCTTGACCTGTATTGGGTAGGGCCAGGCAGCTATCCAAGGGTCCAGTTGTAACTGGGCCTTCTTGTCCCAGGCCCCATGGCTCCAAGAGTACAATCCATGGTCCTTGAGAAACATGCACAGCCAATCCCAGATATCTTGCCACCCCAGGGACAAGGGTTTAGGAGCAGAGAGTAAGAGGGCTCCTCCTTTCACCTCTGGTTGCAACTGTTGTTCCTCTAAGCTTCCTATTACCTTCAAAGTATGGGGAATTCTTGCTTCTACCTCATCTAAGGGGGCCTTCCCAGTGAGGTGAGATTGCTCATTTAAAAGTTGCATTGCTGCAGGCACTTGTGACCGCTATCTCTTCCAATGGAGTTGTGGACAAGGCCTTTACTTTCCCTTCTAGGAGTCCATTAAAACACTCAGTCATTCTGGCTGCTTGGGGCTGGTAGGGAACATACAACTGCCCATGTATATCATTGTCCTTAGTCAGGTCTGTATCTGTTGGCCTGTAAAATGACTACCTCTGTCACTTGCTACTACCAAGGGTTGACCATAGGCCACTGACAACTGTTCAAAGGCAGCTACAATATGTTGCTGGTCAACCTGTGCTACAGAGTAGGCAAAACCCAAATCCATGGCCCTATTCATGGTTGTCATAGCATACCAGAGCCCGTGCTACATCAGTAGTGGGCCAATATAGTCAACCTGCCATTCCTGGAAAGGTTGAGAACCTTGGGGAACTTGTCCCATGGTTGTAGGAACCCTACATCTTTGTGGGTGGTGTTCTGCATACCAAGGACACTGACCTTACAGCATCTTGTGCTTGAGGGTGGGTGAGAGGCAATCCCCACCTATGGGCTGAAAGCCTCATGATGTGAGTGACTACATGTCCTAGCTTCTAATGTAAGCACAGTGTTACAGACAAGGGCTCTGTACTATACCATGATGTATAGTAGCTCCTTCCAAGAGGCCCCATTTCCACAGGTTCTCTCCTACATATCCTTGCCCCATGATGGGTGGTGCCTAATCAACCAGTTTTGTGTTAACCATGCTTCCATGGGTATAGGGTCTTTCCCTTCCTTATAGGGACCTGGGGAATCTCCCACTTCTGTGGGTTCCAAGGGGACTGCATCTCTGAACTATAATGGCCCCAGCAAAGTATATAACTATTTAGACAAAGAGCTACTAGAAAATTATGCTTGTTGCTTGCTATAATTAGATATGAAATGTCCCTTAAAGAGCTCATTTATTAATGTTTGGAGATGATGGAATTGAGTCATGAAGGCTCAATTTACCTGGGTGGTCACCCAGGCCAATAGGGTGTGGGCTGGAGGTGAGTACTTGGGGGTGAGACCTTGGGGATTATATACAGTTCCTCCTCACCCGGCTCGCTCTCTTGATTCTGGTCTCTATGATGTGAGGACCACAGCCTATTTGCTCTCCCTCTACCTCTTGCTACCATGCCTTGAGATCTATGGTCCCCAGCCTCACATTGTCTGAGCCTGAAACCATAAGAAAATAAATTTTATTTCCTCTAAGTTATGTGGTCAGGTCTTTAGATTATGGTTATGAGAATTCTGACAGGAACATTGCTCTAGGTGTGCACTCCACTTTGTTAGAGTGGGCATTTGGGCTATCTCTGTCTGGTGGGGGGAGATTTGAGACCAGGATCTCAGTCAACCTTCAAAAGAGTAGGTGGTCTGCACCATCCCTGACTCAGTACCTGTAATGGGTTCACAAACTAAGAGGGAAGTATATATGGCCACTAAATATTTTTCAATGAGAGTAGCATGCCTCTGCTCCTTCCCATAGCTGTGACAAATGTCCAATTGAGCTATTCCTTGCATGACCATTCCTAGTCTATCACTGCTTTAGGTATCACCTTTGTCTTACCCAACCTGACAATTCCCAAGAATTTGAAAGAATACCCAGTTCCCTGGAGCTTATCTTCATTGACAGCCCACCCACATTCCTGGAGAACAGATTGGAGACTGTATGTAGTTGCTTCTAACTCTGTAAGAGAATCAGGGGTTAGCATAATGTCACCAAACAATGATACAACTGTAAAACTTCAGTTTTCTGCCAAGAGGCCATATGCTGTGCTATTAGACTGTGACACAAGGTGGGAATATGCAGGTATCCCTTGGGCAATACCCAAAAGGTCCATTGCCACCCTTCTCAGGTAAAAGAAAACTGTTCTTGGCTTTCTGGAGTAATGCCAATGGAGAAAAAGGCATTTGCCAAGTCTACAACATAAGGAAATTGTCCCAGTTTGTGTGACAGACAATCCATCAACTGTGAGAGGATGGGCACTGCTGCATGCAAGGGTGGTGTCAAGGGCTTTTTTAGTTCCTAATAATCTACTGTCATGCACCAGGAACCTTCAGGTTTTTGTACTGGCCACATGGGAGAGTTGAATGGGCTAAGAGTTGGGCAGATTACACTTGCCTCTTCTAGCTCTAGTATCATTTTTTCAGTTTCCTCATGCTCCCCTGGTGACTTGTACTGCCATACATTCACAATCCTTGTGACTTGGAGAAATTGTAGGGGAGCACAACAGGGATGTCCTCTAGTAATAGTCTTTACCACACACATCCATAGCTGAAATTCTCTGATAGTTGCCTGCACAGTCAATCTCTGTAACATGTCTGCCTCCAGGATGTACTCAACTATAGGGGATATATATTCACAGTCAATTCCACATGTGGCTTTCGGTAAGTTGTTTCTCCTGCCAACTGGGTACCCTGGCTGAGTCTATTGTCTGGCCACTCGCCACAGCATATGCCATTCACTGACTTGCCTCACACCAGCTCCAGGGCCCATGTGGCCTGGCTGAGTACACCACAATCAAATTTGCATGTCCTGGAGTTGCTGTGCTGGTCTCCCTTACCCCCAGACCAAGTTGACCTCTGTGCCCCCTAGAGTCTGTACCTCCATGGGCCCGCAGAGTCCACTCATGTAGCTGAAATGTGCATGAATCCAACACATAAAGCCTTCTGGACTTCTGGCTGGGGATGTACCTTGTCCCAATCCTCTGGTGGGGTTCATGCTGCCAGATATTCCAGTACTGAGAACAACAGGGACACTGGGGCCACATTCCCTCCACCCTGGGTTATTTTTTCTGGGGCTTCTCCTTCAGAAGGGTGCTGGGGGTACTCACCTCATCCTTCTGACTATGCCAATTGTTAGGGGCCCTGTCAAGGGCCAGCTGTGGTTATTGGGGAGGTTTCAGCAGTGAGATCCCCGGCGAGAAGAATGTATGTGGAGTTGCCATCTGGAGGAGAACAAACAGCAGCTTTATTTTACAGACTTGTTCCAGGCCGAGTTCCATTAGCATGACATTCACATGCTCATTACAGTTTGCCTAGTCATAGCTGTGCGTGCATTTGCAACTGTGCAGGGTCATGTCTTCACCACCAGTCTGTACTTCCTCTGGGCCCTTACAAGAAGAATAAACAACAATATGCCCACAAAATAGTAATCTTGAGGACATTTCCCCAAAGTGTCACTTCTGGGCTTCTTACATATGTTTAGGGTCTATCTGTACTTAAAGTGGCCTGACCAGACTTGTAAATTTACCAATTCTGTCACTTTGTGGCTGGAAATAGAAATCCCTAAATCTTTCAGCGGACCCAATTCAGTTGTGATTCATCAACTGAAAGAACACACCAAGACTGAGCAAACAGTGAAAAGTCTTGAAGACGGCTGAATAGAGTCACCCAGCCCTTGCCTGCTCCTCTATGAAGAAGAATCAAAGCAACAAGTGCATTGCTACATATTGAAGTGAATGACCATAATTCAAAAGTAGAGAACCAAAAACCTTATCAAATCCAGAGATCTGGGAGAGCATCATAGCAAGAGAAACAAAATATCCCAGATTCTGCCACTATTGCTTTGCATCTGGAGGAGGGAAAGTCTCCCTTCTGCAGGGGTTGAGGTGAAAAAGAGTTATAGCAAACCCTACTAGACAGATACTGATAGTACTAGCTACTAAGAAATTTCATGACTCTGGCAGATTTGCAGTGTAAATAGATAAGAGGCCTGACATCTGTACAGTAGTTTGATTTGGAAAGGAATTAATCTCCCAGTGAACTGGGACAGTTCTCTGCACTTGCTCAGTGGGTGGCAGCCTCACAAGCCAGACTTGGCTGAGTGAAATGACTAACATGAACCTGCTGAGAGTATCACATAGTGAAGGACAGGGGTTGCAGTGTGGAGGGAAGTGGAGGATGCTGTCCACAAAAACCAAGCTGAAGGATTGGGGAACCTGCCCCTGAGACCAGGAATGTGGCTAGTCATATGAGGTTTCGAGTGGATGCCAGAAGGGAGGGCAGTTGTGTGCATTGCACCTGTCACCCCTCAAATGGGATTAAATGACTAAAAGGCTTCTGCACAATGAAGAAAACTATCAATAATCTACAGAACGGGAGAAAATATTTACAAGTTATTCACGTGACAGAGGATTAATAAACAGAATACATAAAGATTGCAAAAAACTTAACAGAAAAATAAATAATCCAATTAAAAATGGGCAAATGATCTGAGTAGACACTCTTCACAACAAGAAATATTAGTGGCTAATAAATATATGAAAAATTGCTCAATATCATTAGCCATCAGGGAAAAGCACACTAAAACTACAGTGAGATACCATCTTACCCCAGTTATAATGGCTATTATAAAACATAACAAATGTTGGTGTGGTTGTGGAGAAAAAGAAACTCTATATATTGTTGGTGGATATGTAAATTAGTACAGCTGGTTAAAAAAACAACAACGAAACAATGTGAACTTTCCTGAAAAAAACTAAAAATAGAGCTATCATGTGATTTAGCTATTTCACTTCTGGGTGTATGTCCAAAGGAAATAAAGTCCACATACAAAAGGATACTAGCATACTCTTGTTTATTGTAGCACTATTCATAATAGCTAGGATAGGGAATCAGCCTAGGTGCCCTAAACAGATGAATGATACAAAAAATGGCCTATTATTCAGCCATAAAGAATGAAATCCTGTCATTTTCAGGAAAATGGATGGAACTGTAAGATATCATGTTATGGGAAAAGGAAAATTTACCTTCCTGAAAACACATTCAGTCTTTCTACATGTTATGTACAAAATGAACAGAAAATGTGAAGAGGTTATAACTACTGAAAGAAAAAAAAACAGAATAAGTAATTTACCTAATTTATGTGTTTAGTTCTTTTATTTCTCTTGAGATTTTACTGAGAATATCATTTTGGAAACCACAGGGGGATGGGTGGGGGTGAGGGAGCAAGGCAGAGGGAAGAGAAGTCTTTGATTGAAGATAGAGCTTCCTTTATTGCACAATCCCTGACATTCTTGTAGTGTTGGCTTCTAGTCTTCACCTTTTTATCTCAGACAATAGGACTAGTCAGGCCTGCTGTGCTTCATCTCAGACACTGCATCCTACTTTGAAAATATGTCACAGATAACCTGGCTTCTTCTTTCCTGAAGCCCCATTGCTTTACTTTTAGAGATTGGAAATTAACTATCCAGAGAATTAAGGCATTTAATTAAACTGCATGCTTTTTTTTTTTAAGTACTGGGGATTGAACCTAGGGGTGTTCTACCTCTGAGGTACACCCTCAGCCCTATTTTTATTCTTTATTTTGAAACAGGGTCTCATTAAGTTGTGGAGGGCCTCACTAAGTAGCTGAGGCTGGCTGCAAACCTTGGATCCTCCTGTCTCAGTCTCCAAAGTACTGGGATTACAGGTGTGTTCCACCATGCCTGGCTATTTTTTGAAAGAGAAAGTTGAACGTTCATGTAATATAAAAATTTTAAATTTTATTCAGCTCTTATTATGTACCAGATATTACCCTAAGAGTTTCACAAGCATTAACTCACTCAATACTCATTAAACCTATTACATATTATGATCACCGTTTTTCAGCTAGGAAACTAAAGCACAGAGAGCAAGGAGGTCATCCAAAATCCCACAGTTCGTAGGCAGAAGAATCAGTATTTTAATCTAGGCAGGACTCTGCCACATGGCCTCTAGCAAGCTGTCATTTTATCGATGATGAAATTAAGATCCAAAGACCTGGCATAACTTGCCAAGGTCATATGACTGTGGTGGAGTTGGGATTGACTGCAAGTCCCTCAGGCTTCTTTCCAAAGCTCTTGTTTTTAGTTCAAGTTGTCATACAGGTAAAAACTCAAGACACTGGAATAATTCAGTGCAAAGAACAGATGAAAGGCAGCCCCCCCCCCATTATGCTACACAGATGGGCAAAACCTGAAAAATACATGTCTTCACTTTCTTCTTTCCAAATAGAATACAAGTGCATGCTTAGCACTAGTTTTTCCTGGACAAGATTTTTGATTTGGGTCTCTGATCCCTGTACCTTTGGTAAATCTTCATGGCTCCTCTGATGGGCTGAGACCTTGGCTACAAAAGTAAACCGTCAGGTATACTAGGGTCCTGCCAAGGAAGTCTCTCTGTCGCATTGCTCCTTAGTCTAGTGCTAGTGGGGCAGCTTGGAAGCAAGTCCCGAGAAGTCCAGTGCTCTGATGTTACCTTGTGGGGTTCCAAAGTAAGGTTGTGATCGCTGGTAGAGTTAGGCTTGCCCATGGAGGGAAACTGACCCACACCTACTCAAAACCATATCACATGCTGGCCTCTTGATAAATAAGATTCTGCAACATACAAAAATACTGATGGGCCGGGCGTGGTGGTGCACGCTTGTAATCCCAGCATTCCGGAGGCTGAGACTGGAGGATCTGGGTTCGCAGCCAGCCTCAGCTACCTAGTGAGGCACTCTACAACTTAGTGAGACCCGGTTTCAAAATAAAGAATAAAAAATAGGGCTGGGGGTATAGCTCGGAGGTAGAATGCCCCTGAGTTCAATCTCCAGTACCACACACACACACAAAAAAAACCCCCAAAAATACTGATGGTAAGGGGAAGAAACAAGAGACCCAGCTAGAGTCCTGATTATAATGGAATGTTCCTTTTGACTTTTTTTTTTTTTTTTTGCATTGGGGATTGGACCCAGGGGCATTCTACCTCTGAGATACACCCCAGCCCTTTTTAATCTTTTACTTTGAAAAAGGTCCAGCCAAGTTCCTGAAAGTCTGGCTAACTTGCTGAGTTTGATCTTGAACCTGTAATCCTCTTGTCTCAGCCTTCTGAGAACTGAGATTACAGGCATGAGCCACCATTCTAGGCTGTTATTTTTTAATTTAATGATTTTTTAAGGATAAAGTGAACTAGGGTATATTAAGCCTTTAGCAATGTTTGGGACATGTGGATGCTGAGTATTTGTTTCTCTGTTTGTCTTCCATTCTCTTTCCTGTGCATGTAAATGATGATTCTGTTAACCAAGAAAAATGCCAGTTGATCAGTTATTAAGTAAATACTTTTAAGGGACCTACTATATGCCCGACATTCCTGGACTTCATGTAGGAAACCAGAGTTATTATAGAATGGTCAGGCCCTTTAGAGATACACTTAGAAATTATTAACATAAAATGACCACCCTAACCATTCTAACTGTATAATTGAGTGGCATTGAATATATTTATAATGTTATGCAATCATCACCACTCTCTAGTTCCAGAATATTTTTATTATTCCAAACAGAAAGTTGTATCCATTAAATAATAACTCATCATTACTTTCCTCCAAGCTCCTGGTAATTCTTTCCATCTCTAGCAATTTTCCTATATTCCAGGTACCTCCTACAAGTGAAATAATATAATATTTATCTTTTTGTTCCTGGCTTGTTTCACTTAGCATAAAGTTTTCAAGTTTCATCTCTTATAGCATGTACCAGAATTCCTTTCTATTTAAGGCTAATATTCTGCTGCATGTATATGCTATATTTGTTTATCCAGTCATCTATTAATGGACTCTTGGGTTGTTTCTATTGCTTGGCTACTGTGAATAATGCTGTTGTGAATATGGGAACACAGTGTCTGTTTGAGTCCGTGCTTTAAATTCTTTCAGAACTGATCAACAACTTCAGCAAAGTGTCTGGCTACAAAATCAATCTTAAAAAATCAGAAGCTTTCCTGTATGCTAACAATAAATACACT
The DNA here is from genome assembly GCA_004027655.1 of Graphiurus murinus. NCBI lineage: Eukaryota > Metazoa > Chordata > Mammalia > Rodentia > Gliridae > Graphiurus > Graphiurus murinus. Next base: position 7,889 of record PVLC010004507.1, on the reverse strand, counting down.
GAAAAAGGAATCCAGAAAACAATTACACTCACAATAGCACCTTGAAAAATAAAATACTTAGGGATAAACCTGACCAATGAGGTAAAGACTTCTATAAGGAAAACTATAAAAAGTTGAAAAAAGAAATCGATGAAGACCTTAGAAGGTAGAAAGATCTTCTATGCTCTTGGATAGGCAGAACAAATATCATCAAAAAGGCCATCCTCCCAAAAATGATCTACAGACTCAATGCAATACCCATTAAATTACCAAGGTCACTCCTCACAGACATAGAAAAATCAGTCCTGAAATTCATTTGGAACAACAAAAAGTCCAGAATAGCCAAAGTAGTTCTTAGCAACAAGAACCATGCAGGAGGTATCACAATACCTGACTTCAAACTCTACTACAAAGCCACAGTAATAAAACAGCGTGGTACTGGCACAAAAACAGACACATAAACCAATGGAGCAAAATAGAAGATTCAGAAACAGACTCACATGCTTATAGTCAATTGATTTTTGACAAAGGAGCCAAAAACATACACTGGAAAAAAGATAGCCTCTTTAACAAATGGTGTTGGCCAAACTGGATAACCATATGCAGGAAAATGGAAATAAACTCCACTTTCTCACCCTGCACAAGAGTCAACTCAAGCTGGATTAAAGACCTGGAAGTTAGGCCAGAGACCTTGCAGCTACTTGAAGAGGGCATAGGGCCAACACTTCAACACATAGGCACAGGTAAAAACTTTCTCAACAGGACCCCCAAAGCACAAGCAACTCAAAGGAAGATCAATACATGGGATTGCATTTAAATAAAGAGCTGTGCAGCAAAGGAAACTATCAAGAACCTCAACAGAGAGCCCACAGAGTGGGAGAAAATTTTTGCCAGCTACTCTTCTGATAGAGAATTACTATCTAGAATATACAGAGAACTCAAGAAACTCACAGCAAAGAAAACAAATAACCCAATCAAAAAATGGGCAAAGGATCTAAATAGACACTTCACAAAAGAAGAAATGCAAATGGCCAATAAATGTATGAGGAAATGTTCAACATCATTAGCAATCAGAGATGCAAATCAAAACTACCTTGAGATTTCACTTAACCCCAATCAGAATGGTGATCATCAAAAACAAGAACAACAACAAATGCTGGCAAGGGTGTGTAGAAGTGGGAACCCTAATACATTGCTGGTGGGATTGCAAATTAGTGCAACCACTTTGGAAAATAGTGGAGGATCCTCAGATAAATGGGAATGAACCTGCCATATGATCCAGCAATACCACTTCTCAGTATCTACCCAAAAGAATGGAAACCAAACTATCAGACTGATGCATGTGTATCTATGTTTATAGCTGCACAATTTACAATTGCCAAACTATGGAACCAGCTAAGATGTCCATCAACAGATGAATGGATTACAAAACTATGGGATATGTACACAATGGAATTTTACTCAGTCATAAAGAAGAACAAAATCATGTTATTTGCAGGGAAATGGATGGAACTGGAAAACATTATGTTAAGTGAGATTAGTCAGTCACAAAAAGTAAAAAATCATATGCTCTACCTAATATTCGGAAGCTAGGGAGAAAATGGGTCATAAGAGGGACTCCAGATGAAGAAATGACTTAGTGAGCAAAGAAGTTGACTTAACGGAAGGTGATGGGGGTGGGGGAACACCCTAATGCACATGATGTACTTTCACAAACATATCAAAGTCAATCACTAATCTGAACCTGAGAAGGAGGGAGGGTAAGGGAGTGGGGTGGGAATTGGCGAATGGTTAAATGAGAAATGTGTGCATGTATGCCTTTATCAGTTTGTACCTAACAAAGATGTATGATTACAATGTACTAATTAAAAAAATAAAAATTAAAAAAATTCTTTCAGGTATTTATCTGGAAGTAGAATTGCTGTATCATACAGTAATTCTGATTTTAACTTTTGAGAAAATGCCAAGCAGCTTTCCATAGTGGCTGCACAACATTTCACCAGCAATGCACAAGAGTTCCAATTTCTTCATATCCTCATCAACATTTCTTATTTTTTTCAATAATGGCTATCCTAATGGGTATGAAGTAGTATCTCATTGTGGTTTTTATTTGCATTTCCCTAATGACTAGTGAGTTTGACATCTTTTCATGTGCTTATTATCCACTTCTATATCTTCTTGAAGAAATAGGAATTACATTCATTGCCCTTTTTGTTTTTTTGAGACAGGATCTCTCTATGTTGTCCAGGCTGGTCTTGAACTCCTGAACTCAAGTGATACTCCAGCCTCACCCTCCAGAGTGTGGCATGACAGATGATTATCACTCCACCTGGTTCTTTTGCCCAATTTTTGTAGTGGGTTGTTTGTATTTTAATTGTTAAGTTGTAGAAGTTCTTCATAATAATTTAGGTATTAATCTCTTATCAGATATATGACTTGCAATTTTTTCTGCCATTCTATGGGTTGGTTTTTCACTTGGTTCATAGTATCCTTTAATGCACAAAAGTTTTATTTTGATGAAGTCTAATTTATTAATTTTTTTGTTATCTACTTTTGGAATCATGTCCAAGGAATAATTCCCAAATCCAAAATCCTAAAGAGTTTCTCTTTTGAAGGAACATCCTTTTTTTTTTGTAAAGAAATATTTTAAGGAAAATTGAGAATAGTTGAGGTCAATGTATAATTGACCTACCTCAGTTTCTAATTGAAAAAGGTAAATAATAAATAGGTAGTTGTTCAGAGAAGAAAGAAGACAATCCAAGTGCCTTAATTAAATTTTAACTTCATACCAGTTTTCTTCTAGGAAGAAGAAACAAAGTGAAAGCAAAGAAGAGGCAGTCGTTATCCAACTAAAGAGGAATTCCGGGAATAAACCAAGTACTTGGGATAAGTGACTGTTGAGTAACTGTTTCAAATAAACAACTTAGATTTATGTAGCTCTGTGTGTGTATGTGTGTATGTGTGTGTGTATTACATAACACTTTTGTCTCTCAAATCCAGGTAAGCCTTTAAGAGTAAGAGAAATCTGGTTGACAGGTAGTAAATTGATGGTGGGTAGGAGTAATTTTTGCAAGCAAGCAGATCTACTTTTGAAATCGTGGAGACCCTTCTTTTATTAAAATACCTATTTGTATGGTTTTATTCCATTGGTGGAAAGAACATATTTCCTATGGCATCCATGTGTCCTGGTTTCCAGGGCACTTGCAACTTCAGATCATCATGTCCTGTTGAAAAATTAGAAACCTGATATTTGTTTAGAAAGGAAGAATTTCTGAAATATTTAGATATAGATATTATTTTAAGAATACCATGCCAATTATCTTATTAATTAATTGCTTATTCCAAGTATGAATATGCAATTAAATGCTAGACAGTCTCTTGCAATGGTTCTGGGTCTGTTAAGAAATCTGCATTGGCTAGGCATGGTGGCATACACATGTAATCCCAGTACTTGGGAGGCTGAGACAGGAGAATTGTAGTTTGAGGATAGCCTCTGTAACAATGAGACTCCCAGCAACCTAGTGAGACTCTGTTTCAAACAAATAAAATAGGGTTGGGGGTGTAGCTTAGAGGTAGAATGCCCTTGGGTTCAATCTTTAGCATCCCCACCCACACACTGAGCTCTGTACCGAATTTTATTGCTACCCTGCTACATTAATGTTGTTTTTTACACAATTCTTTGTTGGGCTAGTATTTAGATACACATCCCTTTATCTTTATCCTTCACTTCCTGGAGGCTTAATTTTCTTCCTAGAGCTAATTGATCCTCAGATTTTGGAGGAGACAGATCCTGAAGTCCCTTGTGTGTCTGGTCAAGGTGTATGTCAATATATGACATTGAGTAGGACGCCATTGAAGACAGGATCACGCTAGTTTGTTAGAAGGCTGTATCTGTCATCATTCTTGCAGCTATAATCTAAATATCTGACCATATAACTTAGAGGAAAGAAGATTTATTTTCTTACGGTTTTGGGCTTAGTCCATGTGAGGCTGGGGGCCATGGATCTCAGGGCCTGGTTGCAGGAGATAGAGGGAGAGTACATGAACTGTGCTCCTCATATCACGAAGGCCATAAGCAAGAGAGGGAGCAGGGTGAGGAGGAACTCTATATCATTTTCAAGGCTGAATCACCAGGAACCAACCTCCAGCCATATGCAATTCATTATAATGAATTTATCCACTTCTGGGATTACAACCCTCATGATTCAATTACATCAGCTCCAACCAACACCAATTTCTGAGCTCTTCAAGGGGTAATTCTCTATCTAACCATAACAATGACTCACCTGACCAGCATGGTGGAAAATATTTTGGAAGCTGATGGAATGAGTCTGATGATTTTACTATTCTCCTTTCCCCTTCATCTTTCGATCTCACTGGGGAAAGGAGCCTTATAATGGGTACTATAATCCTGTGAAGAAACTGGGAAAAAGGAATTTGCCCAATGGAAACATAACTGTGGGGCCCAGAGGAGGTACAGGCCGGGTCAAGGACATGACCCCACTTATCCCATGCAGCTGCAGATGAACATTTAGTTATATAAGAATGACTAGGCAGGTCATCCTGCACAGATGTAGTTGTGTATAATTACGTAAGCACAACTAGGCTAAATGCAACACGTAAGTGCACGTCACACTGGCATGACCATGTGCCATTTTGTCCAGAATCCTATATGAGGGATGGGTCTGTAAAATAAAGCTGCTGTTGTTCTCTGGATGGCGACTCCATGTGCTTTCTTCTTGTTGGGGATCTCATCACTGAAACCGGCCCTGCAATCCCAGCTGGATCCTCACTGGGCCTTGACAACAACCAACACCCAAATATAACAGTGGTGACCTGCTTCTGACCCTGACAGCTAACAGATGGCCTGTTTTAAAGCTGACATTTTAGCTGGACTTGGTGGCTCATGTGTGTAATCCCAGTACTTGGGAGGCTGAGAGAGGAGGATAGCAGGGTTGAGGTCAGTCACAGCTACTTAATGAGGGCCTCTGAAACTTAGTGAGACTCTGTTTCAAAATAAAAAATAAAATGGGTCTGGGGGTATAGCTCAGAGGTAGAATGCCCCTGGGTTCCATCCCTAGTACCACAAAAACAAACAAACAAACAAACAAACAAAAACCCCCCAAACCAAAAAAACAAATACCACCCCCCAAAACAAACCCCCCAACCCCCCCCAAACCCCCCCAAAGCTGACATTTTTCCTTCCTTCTTTTCCTCCTGCCCCTCTCCTTCTCCCCTTGTTAACAGGTAACAGGCTCTTACCAGTTTACTGACCAAAGGAGTGAAGACCAGGTACCCGGTGCCTGTTAGCTGGAGCAAAAAACACCTCAAGGATGATTTAGACTTGAATTATGTCTCTTCTGGCAAATCCACATGACCCTGAAGAGCTAATTCTTTTTTTGTGTGTGTGTGGTCCTGGGAATTGAACTCAGGGGCATTCTATCTCTGAGCTATACCCCCAGCCCCATTTTTTATTCTTTATGTTGAAACAGGGTCTCACTAAGTTGCGGAGTGCCTCACTAAATAGCTGAGACTAGCCTCGAACCCGGATCCTCCGGTCTCAGCCTCCCAAATGCTGGGATTACAAGCATGCACCACCACGCCCGGCGAGCTAATTCTTAACAGGGACATGATTCCCATGTTTGGGGAGAATCTTGCATTTGATTTTGAACTCATAAGTTCTTGGTTTCTCTTATTTGCTAGCAAATCAATAAATTTCTTTTTCTTTCTCCCCAAAATCTTGCCCCAATTATTTGACTTGGCAAATTGGGATAGGTATTGGAATCCAGTTACACAAACACAAACACCTTCCTATGGAGACTTTTGTCAAAATCCTGAGATTTCTTCCTCAAGCAGCCAGCCCTTGAGACAAGGCACACAGGCTCACCGTCACTATTGCCACATTCTTTATTCCTGTGGGCAGGTCCCCAAACTTTTAGTTATGAACCTTACCTATAGGGAAACTGTTTATATATTGAGAATTAAAGTGTTGGGACAGGCAATTTGTATTCTGAAAAGGAGACATTATATTTTAATTTTCCCTTGAAATATTTCAAACATACACAACAGGGATAATGGTATTATGAACCTCCCATCCCTCCCCATTTCTATCACCTGTCTTCAATAATTAGGAATATTTTGCCACATTTGCATTATTATTAAACCTATCTTATTGCTGAAACTTTTTATTATTAATATTGTTTTTAATATACTTTTATTGGTGCATTATAATCTCACATCATAATGTGGTTCGGAGTGATAGAAAGAACCATGCACATAGCACTTGATGAGTTTCTCCTGGGCTCCTTTTCCATTCTCTCCCCTTCCCCATACATGATATTGAGATTGACATTGATTAATTTCATATATGTACATAGTATTAATGGAAGTATTTCCTCCATTAATTCTCTCCCCTGATCATCTTCCTTTCTATCCCCTCCATTGCTCCACTGGGGTTTCTTTCTCCTTTATCTAAAGTCTCTCTTGTATCCATATTACTCCCTAGCTTCCACATATGAGAGAAAATATATTACCCTTCACTTTCTGTGACTGGCTAATCTCACTTAATATAATGTTCTTCAGGTCCTTCCTTTTTCCTGCAAATGACATAATTTCGTTCTTCTTTATTGCTGAGTAGATTTCCATTGTGTGTATATGACATAATTTTATGTCATATAATTTTTATATTTTAATTTTATAATTCATTAATCCATTAATAGACACCTAGGTTGGTTCCATGGTTTGACTATTGTGATTTGTGCTGCTATAAACATGGATACTCATGTATTACTATAATATTCTGATTTTAATTCCTTTGGATAGGTACTCAGGAGTAGTGTATCTGGAGGAAAGGTTTATTAAGGCTCCTGGTTTCAGAGCTTTCAATCCATAGGACTAAGTCCAAAGCATAAATGGCAGCAGGCAGCAACAGAGTGTGCAGAGGTACACTGTTCTCACATCATGGAAACTGGAGGCAGAGAGAGAAAGGGGAAGAGATGAGGGACATATATAATCTCCCAGGCCACACCTCCAGTGAACTATCTCCTTCAGTCACACCCTACCTGCCCACCTGGCCACCCAATAAACCCATTTCTCCCTCAAGAAATTTATCCACCAATTAGATTAGAACCCCCATAATTCAGTTATTTCACCTCTGAACATTTTGCGTTGCCAATACATGAACTTGTCAGGGGATAGTCTATTTTCAAGTCATAACACTTGCCCTCTCCAGTTTCTAGTGGCCACCTACATTCTTTGGTTCATGTCTCCATTTTGAAAGCCAGCAGTATGGCATTTGTTCTGTGTTTCATTCTGCTTCTGTCAGATGGCCTCCATCTTCTGTGTCAAATCTCCTCCTGCCTCCTTTTTATAAGGACATTTGTGATTTTACTTCGTGTCCACCTGTGTATCCAGGATAATCTCCCCATCTCAAAAATCCTAACTTAATCAACAGCTGTAAGGTCTCTTGTGCCATGAATGGTAGCTTTCACAGGTTTCAGGTATTAAGACCTAGATATCAATAGGGGAAGGAGGCCATTGTTCATCCTCATGCATGGCAACTAATTTAATGAAGTGGATAGAAATGCTTTCCAAAATTGTGAACTCTAAGAGCACACTCAAATACAAATGGAAAAGGTAGGTTTAAACAGTTTGGAGGATCCTCAGACGAATGGGAGTGAACCTACCATATGACCCAGCAATACCACTACTCGGTATATACCCAACAGAATGGAAACCAAATTATCAGACCGATGCATGTGTATCTATGTTTATAGCAGCTCAATTTACAATAGCCAAACTATGGAAGCAGCCAAGATGTCCAACCACAGATGAATGGATTACAAAACTATGGGATATGTACACAATGGAATTTTACTCAGCCATAAAGAAGAATAAAATCATGTTTTTTG
>PVLC010004506.1:36490-84528 GCA_004027655.1 Graphiurus murinus | reverse complement strand
CTTTCCAGGTGTGCGTGCGGGTACCTCTTCGGTGGGCAGTGGGCTGGGCTGTAGTCTCTCTTGGGCTGAACCAAATTCTTCTTTTTTTAGGGGTGGACGACACTCTCCAGATTTTTAAAAGGCTACAAACTATATTTCTATGAATTTTCCCGATACCTCTTTTCTACCTAATATATATGCTTCTAATCTACCTCAACAATGTTAACAGGATTAAAAAATAATAGAAGTGTATAATAGAAGAGAGGGAAATGTAAGAAAGGAAAACAATCTTTTCTTTCAAAGTTACAAGATCACATCGGAACAGGCTGACTTCCAATTTTAAGTGTAGCTTAGGTATCAGTTTTGTACACAGGTCTATATGTTCCACTCCAGATGAACCAATAACTTGTTTTTTCCTTTGTAAAATCTTCCCAGGGAAAACCATCCAACCAGATTAGATTGTGAAGACTTACTTCAGCAGATGGGGGACAGCACAGTGGCCTATGCGTTAGAGGTATAAAAGGCTGAGCAGGCTTCCTACTCAGTGTGCTTGCACCCTTCTGCACAGAAGTAAATTGCCTTGCTGGGTTACTTTTGGTTTCATGAGTTTTTGTTTTGTTCTTTGTCAGTTTCCCTGAAATCTATTTCTACCAGAGTCCATAGTCATTTTGTCCTGTTCTTTTGCGACCTGTGGCATGTTCCCAGTATTAATACTGAATATTAATATGTAATACTAATACAGTATTAATATGTAATACTGAGGCAGGGCAGAGGACCTGGGAACAGGAAGAGTCAAGAAAGGCCATTTGTATAAAGAACAAACACAACAAAGGTAAATAAGATCTAAGGGCAACAATGACCAGGACAAGATTATGGAAATCAAAACAAGACTTTAGCCCCTTCTGTGGGCTACATTCTGAATACAACTACAACCTGTGAATACAAGGATAAGAGGACATGCAGACAAGTGGATCCAGGAGATTAAAAGAGCCCACCAGCCCACAAGATAAAGATTCAAATTAAGGACTGAAACTAGGCAAAAGACAATGGTTATTCAAGATATAATTCTGACCCATCATAAAAGAGAAGATAGGGGGCCTCTCCTCTCAAGAACCCCCCTCCCCCAAAAAAACCTCACCTTCCAAAAACTTTATTGGCTCTTCCTTTTCAAATGCTCCTCCCCTGTGTGACACCTATTATGCCCTTCTATTTTCTATCTTTCCTTGTCTTACAAATAACATTTTATATTTCTATGCCCTTCTTTAGTCCATGGACTTCATTCACCTAAATCTACTGGACAGGAGTCTAGTAAAAAGAAAAACGTTACATTACTACTATTAAGTCCCATTGTAATGGGGGTTAATTTTTTAAATTAATTATAACATTATGGCTCTGACAGCAGCTGAGTTATTTTAAAACCTACATTTTTTTTATCCTTTTCCTTCTCCCTGCTAATAAGTACTATGACCACAACCTTATCAAAGTCATGATAGTGTCTAGGGAACTAATCTCAAGAAAAATGCAGACTTAAATTGCTTTTTTTTTTTTTTCCTGATAAGCACACCCAATGGTCCTGAAGTTGTAGCTTTTAAAGGAAATTTATTTTATTTTGGCTTCTAAAAATTTCAGCTTATTTAAGGGGCATCATGTTTGTTGACTTTCTTATTTTCTATCAAATCAATATTTTTCCTTCTTCTCAAGGGTTTATCCCAAATATCTTACTTAGAAAATTAGGATAAGAATTGAATTTTTGTTTACATCACCTCTTAAAGATCCTATCACTTTAAAATAATATCAAGCTAAGTGCCATGCCTTTGATATATGGGCCTTTGAGGGGTATTCCAGATCCAATGCATAGGAATTACTATAACAAATAACTGAGATATCATCACATAAATAGAAAAGCTTTATTTTGACTCAGATTTGGAGGTTTCAATCCATAGTCACTAAGCCCTGTAACTTTGGACCTATGGTAAAGCAGATCATCATTGTGGAAATGTATGAAAAAAGAAGTTTCTTATTTCATGGTTGATTAAAAGCAAAAAGAGAGAGGGGGAAGCTATTTGTCAGTATGTCCTGAGTTACAACTGAAAAAAAAGAATTGTTTAAGAGGTCAAAAAACACGTTCTTCAGCAGAAAGTTTTTGCTTATGTAAGTGTTGAGATTTTAGAAAATAAGGTGAACATGTATAGTAGAGTAAACAAAATACATTCATAACTAAGTGTTCTCTAACATGGGACTGGAAAAAATTGGAGGCTGCAAGATTTGATAGTATGTAAATAAGTGGAATCAACATTGCTGCTATAATTAGATACAGAGTGTCCCCTGAAGTACTTCTGTATTAATGTTCAGAGTTGATATAATTAAGTCATATGTTTCTTTTTATTTTTAATTAATTGGTGCATTGTAATCATGCATTGTTGTTAGGTACAAACTAATAAAGGCATATATGCACACATTTCTCATTTAACCCTTCCCCAATTCCCACCCTACTCCCTCACCCTCCCTCCTTCTCAAGTTCAGTTTAGTGATTGATATATTTGTGAAAGTACATCATGTGTATTAGGGTGCCCCCCACCCCCGGCCATCACATTCAGTTAAGTCAGTTTCTTTGCTTATCTAGGGTTTCTCCTTTTTCATCTGGAGTCCCTCTTATGTCCCATCTTCTCCCGAGCATCCGCATATTAGGGAGAACATATGCTTTTTAACTCTTTGTAACTGACTAATCTCACTTAACTCACAGCTAAGAAAACAAATAACCCAATCAAACAATGGGCAAAGGATCTAAATAGACACTTCACAAAACAAGAAATACAAATGGCCAATAAATGTATGAGAAAATGTTCTGTATCATTAGCAATCAGAGAGATGCAAATCAAAACTACCTTGAGATTTCACCTAACTCCAATCAGAATGGCAATCATAAAAAACATGAACAACAATAAATGCTGGTGAGGGTATGAACAAGTGGGAACCCTAATACATTGTTGGTGGTATTGCAAATTAGTGCAACCACTTTGGAAAACAGTATGGAGGATCCTCAGACGAATGGGAATGAACCTACCATATGATCCAACAATACCACTTCTGGGTATCTACCCAAAAGTATGGAAACCAAACTATCAGACCGATGCATATGTATCTATGTTTATAGCTGCACAGTTTACAATTGCCAAACTATGGAACCAGCCAAGATGTCCATCAACAGATGAATGGAATACAAAACTATGGGATATATACACAATGGAATTTTATTCAGCCATAAAGTAGAACAAAATCATGTTATTTGCAGGGAAATGGATGCAACTAGTCATATGTTTCTTAATTTCATAAATAGCTAAATCGATTATAATGGGTTGTGACCTAGGCTGGTGGGTGTGGCTGAAGAAGGTGTGTCCCTGGGGGTGTGGCCTTAGGGGCTTAGCTCTTTTCTTTAAATACCCTTGTGTGTTTGCTCTCTTGATTCTGACCTCCAAAATACAAGAGCATAGCCCTTGTTCTCTCCCTCTCCATGTTTCCCATCCCCTTGTCCTGAGATCTTCAGACTCTGATCTCAATGGACTGAACCCAAATTCTCCAAAAAAAAAAAAAAAAAAAAAAAAAACTATGAGCAAATAAATAACTCTTTCTTCTAAGTCATGTGGTAGTTGTTTTTGAATTATAACAGTGAGAATGTTGACAGAGATAATTTCCAAGGTATTGTAAAGAAGAAAAGTGGGAAAATCTCAGAGGAAATTTTAAAGGTATTCTTTGAGACATTTAACTTTGTCAAGGAAAACAAAATCAAAATGAAGGAGCATTGGTTTGAGGCACTGAAAATAAAATGGAGAACTCATTGTTTGTCACTACAGCTGAGTGTTTGTAGTGGGCTGTAGACACTGCCCCTATGTTCAAGGTGACTTCTAAAACATTGTTAAACTCTCCTGAATTTTGTATAAATGAAATCCTTTCCCAAAACTAAGCAGAGACTGAAATTGTATTCATTTTTTTCTTATTATATAGCTTAATTTTTGTCAAGTCTGATTATAGTGCTGATGTAATTTCAAACTTAAAGCTGAAAGGTATAAATATAGGTCTTGTTTTGTGAATCCTTGGGGGAAACTTTCAAGGTTATTTGAAAATATGCTTTTCTAGATTGTAATGTGAATTATCCCTAAATAAATGTTATTTTAGTTCTTGTTAAGCAGTTTGACTTCAGTCCAAGTTGACAACCATTTTTAAAAAATATTCTTACATGAGTTTTTATCTTAAACATTGTCAATAATAATGACATTGAAGTTTTTCCAGACAACTTAGTTTCCTTTCTATCCCTGACTATGAAAAATACACACAGATTCCCACACATTGTATCAGATATACTGAGAAAAGATGAGTTATTGATATAAAATATTTCATATGATATTACAAACATTGACAATTCAACCATTTTTATGTAGGAGGTATAATAGTTCATAACTGTGCCCTGAGGGGAATTTATGGATCTACAAGAATGAGGTATATCTCAGTGAAGATAAAGCTTTCTTTGGGGAAGAAAGGTAGAAGAGCAATAGATTGATTTCATGTAAGGAATAGATGTTAAATGGATAAATGATACCCCTTGGGTGATATTATCCAATTTAGGAGGAGAAAATAGAAGGAGATTTGTTTGGAAAACTGATGTTTTTAACAAAGCTAGAATTTGTAGAATTCATAGGTTTTGCTATGAGGGATGCTCCATAAGAGAAATATGGAGAAACTTGTTAGGGAAACAAATGCCAGAGCCTGAAAGCAGAAGAGAAAAATGAAAGAAAACCCATGGGTTTAGGATTACAAATAAGGAGACATCTTAAGAAATAGGTAAAATACTAATTACGTGAGATCTTCTCTTATGTAGGTGAACAATAAATGGAAAATGAAATGTATGTGGCATAGATTACTGCCAATAAAAATAAAGATAAATGAATGTCACTGCTATTATTGAAGTGGCTTACATTCCTTGACAGTTGAAAAATTCCAAAGGTAAAATGAGGCAAGTTCTTAGGAATAGCCCTTGGCAAAGTAACTGCACTCCTGGGCACAGACACTAGGAATGTTAAGAACATTTTCTGTTAGAAATTAGCCCAAAGCAGATGTGAACATAAAGGATAAAGTATTTGTTCTGGAAGAGAGGGTCATAGGTTTATTTTTTCAAAGCACAAATCTCCATGGTAAAGGGATAAAAATTATCAAGGAAGCCCTATAGATAGAGAACCCTAGAGATAACAGAAATTCAAGACACAAAAAAGTATATTAACTCTCTTGAGAAAGTTTGCTACCAAAAGATAGGATATATGGTTCACAGTGAAATGGAGGGCATAACCATATTTGCACAACTTATATTTAGTACTACCTAGTTAGAAATAAAATAAATATAAATTAAGATGCTTTAAATATACAGTGCACAACCCAGACTGATTTTACAATAACTATTTCCTAATATTTTCTCTCACACTCTTGCTTGCTTTCTTTCCATGTTTTTCCTTCTCTTTGCAGTACTCTTCCTCTTCTTTCTTCTTATTCTTTTATTTTTCTTAACAGAACCATGACTTCACTTGTATATCTCCTGACAAACATGAGTTTTAAAAACACAATAATTAGCTGGCTGTGGTGGTGCATGCTTGTAAGCCCAGTACTTGGGAGGTTTAGACAGGAGCCTCACAGGTTTGCAGTTAGCCTCAGCTACTTAGTGAGGCCCTCTACAACTTTGTGAGATGCTATTTCAAAACAAAGGATAAAAAGTAGGGCTGGGAGAGTAGCTCAGAGGTAGAATGCCCCTGGGTTCAATCTCCAGTACTGAAAAAAATAAAGAGAGAGAAAGAAAAAAACAGACAATAATTATTTTAAGCCAGTCACTTGCAACCATTCTAATCTCATCCTATTTTGTGATAATAATGTAGCAGTACCATATCTATGAGTCATGTCAAGTCAATGAGAGATAAGCAAGATCCTATGAAAATAACTTCTGAAATTTTTCTTTTCAAACTCACAAAAAGTTTTATCTCTCCTCCTCTAGGAAGTGCCAAGTTTGTGCCATCTTCTCAATGAAACTGTCACAATTTTTTCAAACTTAGCCTGTCCTCTTCTGGAAATAAATTTTTACAGTATTTTTTTTAATCAACTCTTTGCTTTTTCTAAGAGAAAGATTTCCAATAAAAATCCCAAATGGGGAAACATAGAGGTTTATGTGACAAGGTAGGAAGACAGCTTAAGAGAAGGTTTTGTTAAAGTGATTACATTCTAGAGGAAGGATTGAGTTATTTTATAGAGAAAGGATTTGGGAATGGACAACTTCCCAGAATGGACAACAGCATAGAAAAATGGCATACATTCCACAGAAATATTCTGGAATAGGTCACTTTCCAGAATTTAAAAAAAAAAAAAAATTCCATGGGTCTTCCACATGTAGAACTTTATTCAATCTAGAAAATGTTCTCCCTTGTGTATAGTTTTTGGGGAGGTAACATCTTTTTTCATTCCATGGTTTAGTACATCTGTGCTGCTTTTGCCATGTTGAAAACTTTCCCATGTGAGCCTAAGTAAAACCCTTCAAGAGGTTGCAGTGAGTTTATCCTCCCATAGCTCTGTGGTTCTCCACTAGCTGTGAGGAAGAGAGTCTCATATTTCCAATCCTGATGGCACACTTAATTTCCTCTCAGATCTGTCCCAATCCTGTCCTGTCCTGCTAATTTTTTTTCATTTATTTATTTATTTATTTATTTATTTATTTATTTATTTATTTATTTATTTATTTATTTATTTATTTATTTTTGTGGTACAGGGAGTTGAACCCAAAGGCATTCTACCTTCAAACTACACACTCAGTCTGATTTTTATTTCTTATTTGGAAACAGAGTTTCACTAGGTTGACGAGAGTCTCACTACTTGCTGAGGCTATCCTGGAACCTGCAATCCTCCTGTGTCAGCCTCCCAAGTACAGGGATTATAGGTATGTGCTACCAGGCCTGGCTGTCCTGCTAATTTTTATCTTCCTACCTAACAAGTCAACTGCCACTTCTAATTGGAAAGAATATTTTATAACTACTGGATACTTTCTGGGTGTCAAATAGTTTTCTGTGTGTGTGTGTGTGTGTGTGTGTGTGTGTGTGTGTGTGTGTGTGTGTGTTACTGGTGATTGAAACCAAGGGCAATTTATCACCAAGCTGAACTTCCATGCATTTATTTATTTATTTTTGGAAACAGGAACTCATTAAGTTGCTGGGGCTGGCCTTGAACCTGTAGTCCTCCAGCCTCAGCCTCCTAAGTACAAAAATTGTAGGCATATGCCTCCATGCCCAATTTTCTGTGCATTTTTAATGCATTTTTATCATTTAATATCTGTACCTTTATGACCAAATCTAGAAACTTACAATTTAATATGCTTGAGAAAGTTGAACTTCATCTACTTTTTGGAAAGAGAAGGGAAATAAGGCAAATTAAATTTAAGGACAGACGGAAAATGGATTTAAAACTCTTTGAAATATTGATTAAGAAAATAAATTGTGTCATCTTCTGGGAGATAAGTGAACTGTAAATTAAAATCTTCACTTTTTTATAGTTTTAAAATGATCACCTGAGGTAGACCACTTCTTTGCTGACAAGGAAAATGAAAAGAAATGAAAATGTTCCTTTCCATTATACCCATACAAAGCAAAGACCATCTGTAATATAAAGAATTTTTTAAATAGTTTCAACAAGTTGCACAAATCAAAACTGCCTTGAGCTTTTTGCAACTTTACATGAAGGAGAGACAAGTTTATCTTTAATGGAAAGGGCTTTGTGAAAATCAAAAGGTCAAAGAGGATGTTAGATGAGCATCTGAACTCTTAGACCGGTTTTGAGACTCTATTGTCACTTTGATGACTGCAATCAAAATCCAGGGACTTTTCCTGTAATCCCTAATAAAACATCAAGTACTTGGAATTAAACTGCTCCAAAGTGCTTCCTATATTTGGCATTGGTGCATTTAACCATATTGCAGCCTCTCTTGTGGTTTTATTTATTTTTTTCTCTTTTCTACTTGCTATGTTTGCTCTACATGTTTCCTGAACGTACTAAAACAGAGGATAGTATCTTTTGTAACACTAGATATTGCAAAGCTTTAGAGTGAAAAATAGTACAGTTATCAATGGTCACAGGGAAACTGGAAGGGAACTCCTAAATCAGAGTAAAGCTGCAAGCTCATTTTCTGTTCATTGCTACAAGGCTCATTTATTTTGCATTTTCATATCTGAGTGTTAGGTACCTAGATAGAAGTTAGCAAGTGAGCAGGGTTGTGATGGATTTGATAGACCTTAAGTACCTAGAGAAAAAAGGTAAGCATGCTCTTATGCTTGGATATATGGAACTCCTTGCCTAGCTACTGTTAGAGAACTGCAAGGTTCACTTAAGCCACCCTGCCCCCCACGCCGGAAAGTTTCCAAAATAGTAAAAATAAAAGTAACCAATTAAAATGTGGTGCAGAAAAGACAATTGACTCCTCAAAATAAATATGCAGTAGGAAGCCGGGCGTGGTGGCGCACGCTTGTAATCCCAGCATTTAGGAGGCTGAGACCGGAGGATCCGGGTTCGCGGCCAGCCTCAGCTACCTAGTGAGGCACTCCGCAACTTAGTAAGACTCGGTTTCAAAATAAAGAGTAAAAAATAGGGCTGGGGGTGTAGCTCGAAGGTAGAACGCCTCTGAGTTCAATCTCCAGTACCGCAAAAAAAAAAAAAAAAAAAAAAAAATGCAGTAGGAAAGAGGTGTCCAGAGGGATTATAAGGTTTCATGTGAGAAGAGCCCCACACCATTTTCCATTCCAGAAAATAGACCTTTCATATCTCTTTTCTCTGGAGCATAACGCTATTTTATCATGGCCTTTTATTTTACTCTGGCCCCCACTTTTCTAAATAAATCTATCATGTCCCCTTTTTGTACTTTCCATTGGAATTCATTATCTCAGGAGAAGCAAGAATTGAGAAAAGGATTACTACCTAGTTGCATATTCTGGTACCATTGACTTGGGCCATGTAAGGATGAGGTAATCCCCCTGATCACAGCAGGAGGGAGTCAGGAACCTAACAGCAGCCTCCCAACTCTGAAAGAAAATGAATCAGACAAATCTCACCCTTAACTGAGGCCTGTGCCAGGACATTCCCCAAGGTGCTGAAGGCTAACCACAGAATACAGCAGCTGATTCATCTTGCCTTTATATGTGAGTGACAGAGGAGTAATTAGAAGAAATGTAAAAAGTGTAGGGATGCCAGGAAGCTCCATGAGTTTCTCATTCCCTTTATTCAGAACATCTGTACTGCCAAGGCAATTTTCCTTCCATCATCAGTGGCCTTCTAGGTACTATCTTAATGAAAAAGTTGCATGCCTAGGAGACTGTGATTTTGATATACAGAATGCTCCTCTGAATACCATCTTAGCACCCCTTGCATGATCCATTTTCTTTTACTATATTTAACATGGACATGTCATCTTGATGTACTCTATGCTGTAACAACAAGCACATCCCACCACCCAGCCATAACCAAGATGCCATACCCCACAGTGACCACCCATGACCAGCAAATTAGGTCACTGACATGAAGTAAATTAAAAGCCATACCATTCTGTACATGTAGGATCTTAGAAGCTATAACTCCAAATGAATTTTAGTTCATTTGACATAAATAAATCTGGCAAAAAATAGATTTAAATGTGTTCATGAGTTAAAGGTAGGATGTCCTTGAAAGTATTAACAGGTGCATTTTCTTTCCCTAGCTTGTAGTCAATCCAGATTAAGTTTGTCTCTGTAAGACTTTTTTTTATAAGTTGTCCATTGCTTTGGGGGTTTTTATTTAACAAGAAAAATGGCTTATGAAGCTAATGATGCTTGTCTGGTGTCCTGCCTATTGCTACAAGCCTCATTTATTCTGCATGGAAATACTCAAGTGTTAGATAGCTAAAATGATTTGGGTAAATCAAAACAAGATGAGTGTTTTAAAATTCTTTTCATTTCTTAAAGTCTGTGATAACATATTTGGGACTATGTAATGTATTTATAAATTGTTGATATATAGGAAAGCAGCAATGTAGATTTTTTTTTCTTTAGGTCCTCACTAAAAGAAAGATTACTGAGAATTGGGGTTCTGGTCATTGGGGTTCCGGGTTTTATGTAAAAAAAAAAAAATATCAATGTTTCAATGGGGAAACTGTAAGAAACCATGTTATATTTTGAGGAAAGGGTAATTTTGAATAAATTTAGATATTTTGTGGGATTGTTTTAAAAATAAATTTAAGGAAGAAATTAAGGCAAGAAGAAATGAGTAAGTAGGAATGAGAGGGACATAAAGTTTATGAATTTGAAGACAGTTTTGATAGGGATGATATTATATAGTAAATTTTGTGCTGCAATAGAATGACTAGATTGTCTCAAAATGGAAAAAAAAGGGAAATATTGGAAGATTGTAGTAAGTCACAGAAGGTTTGTGGAGAATGGAGCACATAAAAGACATTTAAATAGAAATTACTTAAAGTATTTTCTAACAACCAGAATTTAATATTTTGTTGAATTATCATGTTTCTTATGATAATTATCAGTTCTTGGTATGATTTCAAAAGTTGTCCTATAAACAAAGACCTTACATTATATTAGATAATTTCTGGGTTTTTATCAGTCTTTATTTTGATTACTTGGACCTCTTTAAAACTATAAGCCCTCCCAGAGTGGGGCTCCCCATATCCTCTATTGTTTAGAGACCTAAAAAAGAGGAAATTTTCCAGATTTAGACATATCAGGAGACAACAGAGAAAGAGAAATTTTCTATGTTTGTTGAACAATCCTGAAGAAAGAGCAAAAAGACCCCTAACTCTGGCATCCAGCAAGAGTGTATAAGGCCAGATGATGACACAGCACAGATGGAGTAATCAGTGATGATGCCTAAGGACGGACCGTTTAGGTGAAGACTTAATTTTTAGGTCCAGAGGACCTAATGCAAAGGATTTTTTGCTCACAGATCCTATGATGAGAAGGAAAGAGGGACACCTCTGCCCCATCTTGCATATTCTTAGTTTTTTTGTTTTTGCTTTTAATCTTCCTTTCTATCCTGACAAAAGCAAATCAAATTGGCACACCAATTTTATATGTTCTCTCTCCTCTTCCAAATGGTTAATAGTTATCTATACCTTGAGATTCATCTTTTAACTGTCTATTAAGGAATTAGGGTAAGGTTGCCCAAAATTAAAAATAACATTGATATTTTGTAGAGAAGCTTGGCCCCAATATAGTCTGAGAGAAAAAGAAACGATGAAAATTCTGTTGTGATGCCAAACATGGTGGTATACCTTTGTAATCCAAGTATTTGAGAGGCTGAGACCAAAGGATCTGAGTTCACGGCCAGCCTCAGCTACTTAGTGAGTCCCTCTGCAACTTAGTGAGACCCTGTTTCAAAATAAATAATAAAAAACAGGACCAGGGTGCAGCTCGAAGGTAGAACGCCCCTAGATTCAATCCTTAGCACCAAGAAAAAAAATTCTGTTGTGATTAGAAAAAATGCACAGAGATTCCATATGCCCAAGCCTTTATAACCCTGACAGCCAGCCCTGATCTTTGAAAAACCTGTAAGTTAGGACAGGCCATTATGGCAGTATTAAACTTTCCACCTCCCCCTTTTTTTTGGCTCCAATGTAAATGATGAGACAAGCCCTTGGAACTAACACAAGAATCCACTAGCATCCAGACCTCTAAATCAAAACCTTCTGCCTCTCTAAAGGGGAAGCCATAGTTGGAAACTAACAAGTACTCTCCACTGTACCTTGGGATTTTCTCTACTCAGGTTTGTCCTCTACAGAAGGTGGGAAACCAAAAAGACCAAACTATTAGAGTTCAAGCTAAATTTGAGTCAGGTAAAGCCTATAAAGTATAACAAATTGGCTACCATAAATCTAGCCCCCTGAAAAAAATCTTGTAGCCTTCTATGAGAGGTTTTAAGATGCCTTTATTAAATATGATGCTCTGAGACCTGACTGCTCTAAAGGAACATTAGTTTGAAATTATAAGTACATTACCCAATCCACCCCAGACATTAACACAGCCTCCTTAGTATGTTTAAAACAGACACCAAAGTATAGAGGAAAAGGATAAAGGAAAAAAGTCAGACCCAATGACTGGCTGCTTTAAAAGTTGAAGAAGCAACTTGAAGCTACCCCCTGGGAGATCCTATTCCAAAAAAAAAATGCCAGCCATTTTGAGAATCCTGGACATGGGGAAAGCAAATATCCAGAAGAAAAAGCGCCCCTGAACACACTGTCCTCTGTACAAAGGCTAAATTGTTGAAGGAGAGTCTGCCCTGAGGACTGAAGAGACCATGTGTCAAACACCCACCCATAACTAGCTCTGGATAAGAGTATGCATTGATTCCATTGGTTCCAACATCAGAAATCGCCATAAAATGGATGAAGCCCAGGAAAACTTTGGTAATGTTAGGCAAGACCCTAAATTTCCTTTGAATTCAAGTCCTGCCCATTCTGTGCTAACTTCCTATTCTGTAGTCTTTCCCTCTCTCTATTCTGTCAAGCAGTGAGGCAGATAAAAGACCAACAAAATGACAATTTACACCCTCCTGGGGAAATTTTTCTATTCTTCCATCAATTTTTAGTTATATCTATATGCCTTAGCCTGTCTTCTAGGAAGGGATGTACTTCAATAGCTGAGAGTTCAATGATCTCCTCTTAACAGCTACAGATAAAAGATTGTTCATAGGTAAAAGATTCCCTGAGATCACAGTAAGAGTTTATTAGACATGTCATTAGGAGTTAATTAGACATGACATTACTCAGTTTTCTCCTTTCTGAAGTTATAAATTCCTTTTGGTCTTTATTGATACCTTCACAGACTGGGTACAAACCTTTCTCACCAGGACAAGAGTGTACATAGGAAATATCAAAGACTCTTCTTAAAGAAATTTTTCCCTGATTTGAATTTCCTATGTCTCTCCAGAGTAATAATGGACTTTCATTTCTATTTTGTCATTCAACAAGTAGCAAAAATCCTTGGAATTAAATACATTTTCCATTACTTATGGAGACCACAATCTTCTGGTAAGCTTGAACAAGCCAAGACTTTAAAACATACATTAGGGCCAGGTGTGGTGGTGCATGCTTGTAATCCCAGTACTTGGGAGGCTTAGACAGGAGGATCACAGGTTTGCAGCCAGCTTTAGCTACATAGTAAGACCCTGTTTCAAAATAAAGAATTTAAAAAAAGGGCTAGGGGTGTAACTCAGAGGTAGAATGTCCCTGGGTTCAATCCTCAGTACCAGAAAAAAACAAAACAAAACAAAAAAACATACTTTAGGCAATGTCACCAAGAAACTTTAATACCCTGGCAAGACCTTTTCCCATAACTCTCCTCAGATCCCAAATTTCTCCAAAGGCTTACTTCCAGTGTAGCCCTTCCTTTTTTTTTTTTTTCTTTTTTTTTTTTTTGCGGTACTGGGGATTGAACTCAGGAGCATTCTACCTCTGAGCTATGCCCCCAGCCTTATGGGGGGGTAGAGCTAGGTAGCTGAGGCTGGCCGCGAACCCAGATCCTCCGGACTCAGCCTCTCAAATGCTGGGATTACAAGCGTGCGCCACCACGCCCAGCTCAGTGTAGCCTTTTTGAAATATTATATGGGAGGCTCTTCCTATATACTCACTTGATACTTGATACTGAAAATGGTGGCCTAACCAACTATGTAACCTTTTTATGTCAATTCTATCAGGCAATACATTCCTATGGACAAGAAGTAGGAAATAAAGCAACCCAACAAACAGGTCTCCTCTATAATCCTGGAGACAAAGACCTCATTAAGACTTGGAAGGATGGCTCTCCAAGATCCTAGTTAATCCCTTTTTGGAGGGACCCCTTTACTGTTCTCCTCTCTGTTCCCACAACAATAAAGGTGTTCCTCTCTACTTATACACCAGAAGAAAATAATGAACTTCAGGATTAAAGCAAATCTACCTGAAGCTGCAAGCCCTTAGAAGATGTAAGGTTCTTCTTTAGAAAGGAAACAGATATGTAAACCTCACATAAGTTCAAGAAAAGCCCTTGTCTCCTCTTTTCCTGGTACTGGCCATCCTGTTCATCATCGTTTCCTCTGCTGCATTCTCTAAATACTGAATCATCTTTCTTTTCAAATATCACTTACTTCTGGCTAAATGATCAGATAGCACAACCCAGCACTGATTCTCTTAAAAGTGACTTGGTCTTGGTTTAGTGGATAAGGCCCTTCATGGGTCTTCTTTGTTTCATTACTCCTTCTCCTTTCCTTTGGCCCTTGTCTCCTAAGCTTGCTAATAAAATTTTTTTTCTCCTTGCTCCACACTATCAAATTTTAAATGTGACTCAGGTCAAACTACTAATATCTCTTCACAGTTGACATATTGACTATGATGGCAAATCTCTGGACCAACCTGCAGTTGTGGGACATATCCATTCCCAAAAGGACCTAACCTGACAGAGAAAAAGAACAGAAGACCTATTAATCCTTATCCAGCAGAAGGAAGCTATAAAAAATGAACCTTTGGACTCTCTTTCACGAATAATTTCAGCACTTCCAGCTCTTGTGGACAGAGGATATTAGATAGTAGATAGAAATAAGCAAGTGGATAGAATGGGATTGACCTGAAGGACTAGAAACACTTGAGGAAAAAAGTTAAGCAGGATCTTATGAATAGAAATATGGGACTTCCCACTTAATTTCAGATAGAGAACTGCAAGGCCTCATTTAGGTATTCCACCATGAGAACATTTCCAACATGACGAAAACAGCACAGATTGAATAAGGTGTAGTATAAAAAAGAAAATTGACAACCCCCAAATCAATATACATAAAGAAGGAGACATCCAGAAGGAATATAAGGTTTCTCAAGAGAAGAGCTCCACACCATTTTCAACTCTAGAAATAGGCCTATTCTAGACCTCTTCACTCTGGAACTTAATTCCCCTTTCTCAAGGCCTTCTTTTACACTATCCTCCACTTCACTACATAAACTACATATATCTCCCTATTTCCGCTTTCCATTTGAATTCTTTCTCTTGAATTAAGCCAAAACAGAAAAAAAGGATTAGCACCCAGGAACAGTAACACACTGGGGAGAGGCCTAAGTAAAATGCAGCAACTAGGTCATTGCACATTTGATGCTTTAACACATAAAATTGTATTTCCACCAAATGTACAACGTTGATGCAGATTTGAGATATTGTTGTGTCATCTCCCATAGAACTTTTTATTACTTCTGACAATAAAATCCCTTTACTCATTAGTAGAGATTCGTGCCAATGAATCTTTCTGGTTTGCTTCAGGAACTTCAAAAATCTACAAATGGCAAAGAAAAATTATTAACATTGAAGGAGCAGACAAAGATTTTTTTCATTGGTATAATTATTTTGTTTGAGTTATTTTCTTTTGGGGACATTAACTGAAATAGCAAAGATTGATATCCAAAAACTGAGAGAATAACTAATGAGAGAATTTTAAATATGTATCCTATGGTTTTGGTGATAAATGTCAGAAATGAGAAAAAGAATGTTTCCCCAGAAATGAACAAAAGAGAGAACTCTTCTGGCACCCAGAATTGATATTCTTGAGCATAACACTTTTGTAATAGACTGGAGGTTCCTAGACTATTTCAAATCACACAATTCTTAATCTACCATGATATTTTCTATGGTGTCTCCAGGTCAAACAAAGTGAGAATCAGTTTTATCTATTGAACATTTAACATATACTTAGAATAGTCATTTTAAAAAATATTATGTATATAATATTTGTACATAATTCTTAAATACAAATTCTTACTAATTGGATGGGTATACATTTTGTGTATTGCATAGCTTCTCAAGTTTTGAATTTAGGTTGGATACTAGAACAATGACAGGCTCTTCACTTTTGCCTACAAATGTCAATGGGTAACTAAAAGCAAGATTAAAAATGTGATATATCTTCTTCCATTTTGCATCCATCTTCTTTGCTTGTAGTCACCTTGGATTACAAGAACATCAGGTTTGACCAAGGAACTTACACTGAGGAGTCAACTTTGCCTCTGACAACAGCATAACCACTTTGTTATGCTGGCAAAAGCCTGACAGACCAATTTGAGATTATAATGGACCAGACCAAATCTTAGCAAGGCACCTGCTTTGCCAGCAGTACAAATCCTCCAGGTATGGAAATCGTCAATCTTTAACCTGATTCCTTCTTCTATAAAAATGAAGTCCTCATTAGCCCCTCAAAAACAGGGTTAACTCATGTGTCCCATTATCTTCCTGGTTTAGCTACACTAAACCTTTTCTACTTTCTACCATTAACTTTTTATTTTGGGGTATGGGGAGGAGTAGCTGGACTCAGTTTGTTAGATCACCAGTTAGGCCTCTATCTTAGGACACCAGTAACAATACCACCACTCTCAAATTCTATTTTATCATAATTTTTACATAGTTAC
Organism: Graphiurus murinus; assembly: GCA_004027655.1. Lineage (NCBI taxonomy): Eukaryota > Metazoa > Chordata > Mammalia > Rodentia > Gliridae > Graphiurus > Graphiurus murinus. Next base: position 68,078 of record PVLC010004506.1, on the reverse strand, counting down.
ATTGTTTTAAGTTTAGCAATGACTAAAGCTCAGATGTGTAAAGACATGATGCCACTGAAACATGGGCAATCTGTGATGTGTGATATGGAGTAGCTTTGCAAGTATTATTATTTCCTTAAAAATAGAAAATTCCCCATGAATATACTGTTGTAATCTCAGCATCCCAGCATACAGTTGGAAATTGCAAACATAGATATTGTCATCACAGTGGATATAAATTATAACAGCAACAATTAGGCACATTTCTAAGTACCTTTATAGTTACAATAAGCTAAGGGATGATAGTTCTGATGATAGAAAAGAGAAATTATATTGAATTCCACCTTTGTAATTCCTAACTCCATAAGCTATTGAACTTTTTAGATTTTAGAATTTCCCTCACCAGAATTAAAATAATAAAAATAAATAGTACCTGTTTCATAGAGCTGTTATATATATAAGATGTTATATATATATAAAATGTTATATATATAAAATATTTTTACTAAAGCAGGAGTCAATTTATTCATCTGATATATTTCATTTAGAATGATTATTGCCGAGAGCCAGCCCTCAAAGCGGTAGAGTCTGGGGGTCCCTCGTTAGGTGGAGATTGAGGAAGAGGTCGAGAGTGAGTGAGAGTACCCTTACACACCATGTATGTTAAGACGAATCTGTCTTTAATTCATCTCATGAGTGCTTTTTATGCTCATCACGACAAGGTATACAAAAGAAAGTATTTTTACAGCCTTGTTTTTCTCTAAAGCTAAGTGGGTACATTTTTAACTAGAAAGGCTATTTCCCATAGTGTTTGCTAAGATTAGGGGAGCAGCAGAAGTTTACAAAAATTCAAAAGTATAAATGAATTATTTTTTAGTGTGAGAGCGGGGTTAGAGTTTAACAGCAAAGAGGAGCAGTGGTTGATAGCCAAGAAGAAAGTATTCATTAGATAAATCTTTCCTATTTGCTCAGGCAGCTAGAAGATAGCTAGTTAATAAGTTTTAGGTAAGTGGGGAGTTTGGAAAGCTCTCTGTCTTAAAGTTTCCTTTACTTATAATAAGAAACCTAAGTTCTCTTGACTCAGCTGCTGGTATTTGTGGAGAGTTAATGGATACCTCTTGCCAAGGCCGAAGCATTGTATACAGCCCCCAAATGACTTCAATCCATTTAGTATCCTGCACCTCTTAAAAAATCTTTTAATGTGGAAGCAAAGCCTAAATTTCCAGAATAAAATAATGTAAAGCGAGAAATGTCATACATCCCTTATTTAGCAAGCCGAGCCTTGCTCTTAGACCTTAACTGTTTAAGGTAACACCGTAGATTATCATCACTGAATCTCGCTTCAAAAATGTTATACCAAATATCATTGTTACTGGTACATTTCCAACAGTAGACATGCTCTACGTATATAGAAAATTCAAATAATGAATTATTTTAATTCTAAATTATTTATAACAAATCTGGTGATTTAGCATGAGGTTATTAGTTTTAACCTTATAGGAGTAAGTCACAATAATAATTAACATTTTAAAATAATTTTCGTAAATTATATATCTTTGTTTATACCTCAGTTATCTCATGCAATATGTTGAATCATTAGAAAAATGATCACATACTGTTAAATTTTAACATTTTCATAATATCTAGGGGTTGACATATATATGTATATATCTGTATATATACATATATACACATTATATATGCATTTTGTTAGATATACAAACTTCTTTTTTTTTTTTTCGGAACTGGGGATTGAACCAGGGGCATTCTACCTCTGAGCTACACCCTCAGTCCTATTTTTTATTCTTTATTTTGAAACAGGGTCTCACGAAATTGTGGAGTGTCTCACTAAGTAGCTGAGGCTGGCCACGAACCTGGATCCTTCGGTCTCAGCCTCCCGAATGCTGGGATTACAAGCGTGGGCCACCACGCCCAGCTTATACAAGCTTCTTGAAACTTAAAATGTCTACAGTGTAATTATTAAGTGAAGGTATATTAATTTTTAAATAAATTTAATGTGTGCTACATACCAAAGAATTATACAAAAGTAAATTTGTACAGAAGTAAATTTGCTTATGTCTCATAACAACTTTATAGGCTATCAACCACACTGTACAATGTTAAGCTAAGATCATGCAAAGTCACACCTTTCTAATACCAAATTTTTCTAACTGGTCTTGTGAAACCAAAGAAAAACATCCACAGACTAAAGAAAGGTAAATATAAGAGTATAAATATTTATTTTAAACAAAACAACAACCAAAAGCAGAAGCATAACATCCTATTGAGCCCTAGCAAACACTGAAAAACAGCAGAACCTTTTGGTACTATCTGGGAGTGGCCCAGTCTGAGTGATTGCATTACTGCTAGTCCCCAATGACCAAGCAAAACACAACCACAGAAAGCAAGACAGCTGAGCTCCTACAGAGGAAGAATTCCCAAAGGGGTTGCTGTTGAAAAATTTGGGGGAAATTATTTTTTATCTCCTTTTGCATTTGTCTCATCTGTCCCAAATTGGTCCAGTTTTGATCTCGGGACTCAGTGGTTGTGGTCAAATTTTAATCCATATTTTTAATCTCTACTTTTTGATTCCCTTTGTGATTGGCCAATTTCCTCTCTTTCCTGATTTTCTCACTTCTGGTGTTGCCTCCCACTCCCCCTGCTTATTACTCTTGAAATCCACTCACACTGGTTGTTCTCCATGTTCACACAACAAGAGAGGTACATTGTTTTTTCTGACTCATTACCTGAGGCCTTTGTACTGAATTGTCCCTGCCTGACTTTTATTATTCCTGTACATTAGAGTTTCTTTTTTAGCTCTCCCCATTTCTAGATCCTCCACCCTAGGCTGCCTACCAACTTCTAACTCCTCATTTCCATAAAAGCCAAAGATCCAGATATAAAAATGATAACTAACAGATAGATGTGGTGGCACACACCTATAATAACAGTGCTTGGAAGGCTGAGACAAGAGGATCACAGGTTCAAGACCAGCCTCAGAAACTTAGCAAGACTCTTAGAAACCTTTTGAAACCATTTTTTCAAAATGAAAATTAAAAAGGACTGAGGGTATAGTTCTAAGGAAGAATGCCCTTGGATTTAATCCCCAGTACCACATACATGCACACACACACACAAACTAACAATTATTTAACTTTTCTGTGTATGAAACACTATTGTCAATGCTTTACATTTACTAAATATTGCAATATGTATGAAAGTAGTGGAAAACACAGAGAGATTAATTTTGTGCCTCAAGCCACAAAATCATCTAATGATAAGGGAATAGAAAGTAAAGTACAAGAAAAATAGTGGGAGGAGGAAAATGAAAATGAAGAATTGAAAGAAGAGAAGGAGGAGGGGAGGAAAAAGATTTGAAGCAGTTGAGAAAAATACATGTAATTCCAAATGTGAGAAAAAATATAGTCACATAAACTGATAACAAAAGAAGATAATTTTGATTTTTAATTATTAACCATTGCCTATGATCAATTGTCTTTAGTTATTACTTAAAAACTAGTTCTTACTAAATTTTATCATTTACTCATTTCTATTTAATTTATCCTCTGCTTCTACTTATTTTATTTGTTTTTACATTGAGAAAACTTTACTATTCAGGAGGCATAGTGATAGTTTGACTCATGTATTATTTTATTCTTTTTTTTTTTTTTGCGGTACTGGGGATTGAACTCAAGGGCATTCTACCTCCAAACTATACCCCCAGCCCTATTTTTTATTCTTTTTTTGAAACAGGGTCTCACTAAGTTGTGGAGTGCCTCACTAAGTAGCTGAGGCTGGCCTCAAACCCGGATCCTTCGGTCTCAGCCTCCCAAATGCTGGGATTACAAGCATGTGCCACCACACCCGGCTATGTGTTATTTTATGTACAAAGTTTTTATTTTAGTGTGAATTATATCTCCATGTTATAAGTGAGAAATTAAGAATTTGGTAGATTGGCATACGGGAAAGCTTCTGAATGTTTGAGATTGATTTTGTATCCAGACACTTTGCTGAATTTGTTGATCCATTCTATAAGCTTTTTGGTTGACTGTGCTGGGTCTTCTAAGTATAGTATTATGCCATATGCAAAAAGTGATAGTTTTAGTTATTCTTTTTCTATTTGTACACCTTTGACTTTCTTCTCTTGCCTTATTGCTCTGGCTAGAATTTCCAGTACTATATTGAACATAATTGGTGATGATGGACATCCTTGTCTTGTTCCTGGTTTTAGTGGGAACTCTTGTAGTTTATCCCCATTTAATATGATGTTGGCTGTGGGCCTTGTATATTGCCTTTAAGATGTTGAGGTATGCTCCTTCAATTCTGATTCTCTGCAGTGCTTTTAGCTTGAATGGGTGTTGGATCTTGTCAAATGCTTTTTCAGCATCTATTGAAATGATCATGTGATAGTTGTCTTTAATTCTGTTTATGTGATGAATTACATGGAATTATTTTTCATATGTTGAACCAGACTTGCAAGTCATGCTGTATAATTTTGTTGATGTGGTTCTTAATGTGCATTGCTAGTATTTTGTTTAGCAGTTTGGCATCTAAGTTTATCAGCAATATAGGCCTATAGTTTTCTTTTCTTGAGCTGTCTGTATTTGGCTTTGATATTAATGTGATGTTAGCTTCATAGAACAGGTTTGGGAGAGTCTTGTTTCTTTTTATTTCATGGAATAGATTGAAGAATATTGGGATTAGCTCTTCTATAAAGGTTTTATAAAATTCACTTAGAAAACCATCTGGCCCTGGGTTTTTGTTTGATGATAAACTTTTTATTGCTGTTTCTATCTCTTTGATTGCTATTGGTCATTTTAAGTTTTCTATATCTTCCTGTCCCAATTTAGGAAGGTTATATGTGTCTAGAAATTTGTCAGTTTCTTCTATATTTTCCATTTTCTTGCAGTAGTTTCTGATGATCCTTTTGATTTCCACACTGTTGGTGGTAATATCATTTTTTTCATTTCTTATTTTGGTGATTTGGGTTGATTCTCTCTTTCCTTTGGTTAGATTGGCTAATGGTTTATCTATATTTTATTTATTTTTTTAAGAACCCAGCTTTTGGTTTTATTGGTTTTCTTTATTTTTTTATCCTCTACTTCATTAATTTCTGCTCTGACTTTCATAATTTCCTGTCTTCTACTGGATTTGGGGTTAGATTGTTCTTGTTTTTCAAGGACTTTGAGCTATGTCATTAGGTTATTTATTTGGAAATTTTCTGTTCTTCTTATGTGGGCACTCAGTGCTATAAATTTTCCTCTTAATACTGACTTCAAGGTATCCCAAAGGTTTTGATATGTCATGTCTCTGTTTTCATTGGTTTCTAGGAATTTTTTAATTTTTTCCATGACCCAATCCTTGTTTAGCAGTGTGGTGTTCAGTCTCCATGTGATTACATGGTTACTCCAGGTCTTCCTATAGTTGATTTCCGGTGTCGTACCATTGTGGTCCAAAAAAAGTCACAGGGAAGTATGTTATATTTTTTGAAAAAAATGGGCAAATGATCTAAATAGACACTTCACAAAAGAAGAAATACAAATGGCAATAAATGTATGAGAAAATGTTCAACATCATTAGCAATCAGAGAGATGCAAATCAAAACTACCTTGAGATTTCATCTAACCCCAGTTAGAATGACAATCATCAAAAACACAAACAATAACAAATGCTGGCAAGGGTGTGGAGAAGTGGTAGCCCTAATACATTGTTGGTGGGATTGCAGATTAGTGCAACCACTTTGGAAAAAAGTATGGAGTATCCTCAGAAGAATGGGAATGAACCTACCATATGATCCAGCAATACCACTTCTGGGTATCTACCCAAAAGAATTGAAACCAAACTATCAGACCAAACCATGCATATCTTATAGCCACAATTCACAATTGCCAAACTATGGAACCAGCCAAGATGTCCATCAACAGATGAATGGATTACAATACTATGGAATATGTACACAATGGGATTTTACTCAACCATAAAGACCAAAATCATTTTCAGGGAAATTAATGGAACTGGAAAACATTATGTTAAGTGAGATTAGTCAGTCACAAAAAGTAAAAAATCATATATGCTCTCCCTAATATGAGGAAGCTAGGAAGAAAGTGGGACATAAAAAGGACTATAGATGAAGAAGGAAAAACCTTAGATGAGCAAAGAAGGTGATTTAACTGTAGTTGATGGGGAGGAGAGAAACATCCTAATGCACATGGAGTATTTTCATAAACATATGAAAGTTAATCACTAAACTGAACTTGAAAAGGAGGGAGGGAGAGGGAATCGGACAAGAATTGGGGAAGGGTTAAATGAGAAATGTGTGCATGTATGTCTTTACCAGCTTGTACCTAGCAAAGATGTATGATTACAATGCACCAATAATACAAATAAAATAAAAAGAATCTGGTGGGTTAATTAAGCAATTTGTCTAAATACTTTTTGTTCAACATTTTTCTGGAATACAACCAATTCTTTAGGATATCAAAGCCAACATATTATTCATTGCAAGCTATACAAATAAAACAAATTATTTTATATATCAACATTTTGTTTGTTTTTCTATGTTGAAATTTCCATAATGTATTAGTAACTTGGCATTTTTTCCTAGTACATAGTTCTTAATTTTTGGTCAAGGTAAATGAAATTAGAGGATTTAAGTAGCCCTGGTGAAGTCATTCTACCTTCCAAAATGTACTCTAACATACCTTAATAAATGACTGTCCAGTATACTTTAAGACTTTACAGGGAAAGAACAGGTAAAATCACTGGTATGAGCTAATACTACATACGTAGAAAAAAAAAATTCAAGAGAGGACAATACAATTGTCCATGAGCACACAATTAATGCAACTTGGTTTTCAACCTGTGGTATTTGTGAACTTAAGTTTTTTAAGTTAGTCATGTATCAGAAGAGTACTGGGAAATCCAACTTCTTATAAGAATGGATAAGACAACTAACAATTTTAATTATGCCTCCCCATGAAGACAATCAAACACCTGCAAATACACACTTTGGTCTTCTGAAAAATACCAAGAAGTTAACAGTAAAATGAGGCCTTGGGGGCTATAACTTGAGAAAGCAAGAAAATATTTAAGCAAAGAGGCAATAAAGAAATAATTATAACAATGGTGATTTTTTTTTGTGAATGGGTGTGGCCCTGGGGATTGAACCCAGGGACATTTTACCTTTGAACTACACTCCTAGTAATCTTTTGTTTTTTTTTTTTTTTTTTGAGATGGGACCCTGTTAAATTACCATATGTTAGCCTCAATCTCAAATTTTCAACCTTTCCATCTCAGCCACCCAAGTAGTGGAATTGATTACAGGCTTGTGTTGTCACACTCAGCTCAACAATAAAGAATTCTGAAGGTAGTTATACTCAATAATGAAAGTGCTGCAAAATTAAATCAGCCTTAGTCTAAGGAATTAGAAAAAAAAATAACTGATTTGAAAAAGCATAGTAATTTGATGAATCATCCAATAGGCTAATGTAGGACTCAAAGATGTATGCTATCAGTTAAGGATCAACAGGACTAAAAAATCCTACCATGAACTAAGCCTAACACTGTGGTATTTTAAAGCTTGTGTTAAAAAACCCTGAATTTACACAATACAAAATTGTGTTGATAGTGAGAGAAGCACATCATTTTTAAAAGAAAATAGAACTACCCTAAGGCTAAATAGTGAGAATCATTTGAAGTATTTTATCAACACAAGCTATAATATGGAGTAAAAATAGCCAGACACACAAGGAAATAACACAATATCCTAAAAGTAAGCAGAAACCACAGACAAGAAGAATAGTTCCCTATGCACTATTTGAAAATATCAAAAATACCATGACTATAAATTATGATTAGTATAAGACATTAAAGTTATGTTTAACATTTTACCATCTGAAAACAATGAAAAAATCAAATTAACAAAGACATAAAATATTTGAAAAATAAGCTACTACACACAAAAACACAAAATTCAAAAATGGAATCTCAGCAGATAGGTTGTATTGGATATTTCGCAGAAATGAATGAAAAAATAAACATAAAAGATAGAAAACAGAAAACTAAAGTAAATCATAGAAATATCAAAAGACTCACAGCATACCAATTATTTTGTTTCTCTACATTATAATAAAGTAGAAAACATCTACATATACATGAATAATAAGAAATAAACACATTCATATACTTGAATAAGAAATTACTTAAAATACTATGTGAACCAAATAAAAATCATAACAGAGAATAAATATTTTAAATAAAATTGTATTTAAAGACAGCGCAGTGCACAATTTATTTTAAAAAATCAACACTTTATGATAAAAACCTAGCACTGAAATTAGAATAGAGGATAATTTTAGATCATTGTATATGAGTGATCTTCAAACCTATGGTTTAAAAATTCAGACGGTAAGCATTTTAGTCTTCCTAGACTTATGATTTCTTTTATAGAATTTCAACTGTTCTGTTTAACATGTTTATAGCCATAAATGATATATTAAAAAGAGGTGTGGTTGTGTTTCAGTAAACTTTAATTATAATAATGAGTGTTCACATATACTCACTCAGGTGCCTTATGTTAAGGATTTTTGCACTTGAAGAGAATAGCTGTCAATCACTATGAGAGACATCATAGAAGTATATTAGGGATTCAATGTTTGACATGCTGAATATCAGATGATCTGTTTAATATCTTAATAGAAATATCAAAAATGCATTTGAGTAAAATATGATGCAATACATGTGAGAGATTTGGCTGAATATATAAATTGAGAGTCAATACAAAAATGTGATTCAATGCTAGAAAATACATAGTTAATCTTTCCTGGGGTCTGGGGATGATGAGAATTGAACAAAAGGCCTCATGCATGCTAAGCACACACTGTTCCACTGAATTAAATCTCCATCCCCTCATCTGGTCTTCCTTTGATTTCTCCTTCCCAGGGAAAATAAAGAAGGTGAATGATTGTAATTATTCTTAGAAATATAATAATGAGAGTTTTTGTTAAAATAAGCATGGTATTTGCTAGTAGAAGATGTCTTATCTTCATATTGATTTAAAGAAGATACATCAGATTTAAAACTGTTTACAGTACACCTGTAATCTACGAATGCATTTTGAGTGTCTCTTGATATATATAAGGTATTTAACATATTGAGTACATTATTAATTTCTTAAATGATACCTTTGTAAGTTATTTCAACATCATATTGTAATCATACATCTTAAGGAGGTACAGGATGGTAGAGGCATACATGCACACATCATTCATTTAGCCCTTCCCCAGTTCACCCTCCATTCCCTCCTCCTCCCTCCTTCTCATGTTCAGCTTAGAGATTTTGATAGGGTTGTGAATGTGCATCATGTGCATTAGAGTGTTGCCCTATTTCCCCTTCCCATCTCCCTCATTTAGGTTGCCTTCTTTACTGATCTAAGGTTTCTCCTTCTTTGTCTAGAGTCCCTCCTATGACCCATTTTCTCCCATAGCTTCCACATATTAGGGAGAACATTCAACTTTTCACTTTTTGTGACTGACTAATCTCACTTAGTATAATTTTCTCCAGTTCCCTGCTAAGTAAAATTCTGTTGTGTACATATCCCATAGTTTTGAAAAACATTCATCTATTGCTTGATATCTTGGCTGGTTGCAGAGTTTGGCAATTGTGAATTGTGAGGCTATAAACATAGATATATATCCTTAATCTGGTAGCTTTGTTTCCATTCTTTTGGGTAGATACCAAATGTGTCCAATGCTGCTGACAGGTTTTAGAATTTAGTATAACACATAAAGTGCATTGGTGACTTTTAGAAGAGATGTGTTGGTTAAATGGTGAGTGCAAATATGCAATTTGATAGAGAATGTGACAGACTCATTAGAAGACAGTGAGTATGTTAGGTGTTAATCAACTTTTTGTCACCATGATCAAAACATCTGGAAAGAACAATTTAGAAAAGAAAAAGCTTTAATATTGATCATGGTTTCAAAGGTTTCAATATGAGGCTGGGTGCATCCATTGCTTAGAGACTAAGGTGAGACAGAATATCATGGAAGAGAAACATGGCAGAAGACAGCTGTTTGGCTTATGGCATTTAGGAATCAGAAAGGGAGAGAGGCAAGAGAAAGGGCCAGGAAGAAGATATAGCCCCCAAGTGCACTCCCCTATGACCTACTTCTCTAACTATCCTCTACTTGCCTAGAGTTTTTATTATTTCCTAGTAGCCCACTTAGCTATCAGTGGGTTTAACTCTGATGATATCAGAGACTTTATGATCTCATCACTTCTCAACAGCCCCACTTCTGAGCCTTGCTACCCTGGAGACCAAACCTGCAACAGGAGATCTAGTGGGACATTCTAGATCCAAAGCCAAACATTGAGGTTAGACAATTGTTGTCTTTGCTACTAAGAGAAGAAAGGATATAAAAAGAGTCAATGGCTGTATTTAAATTTGCATTTAAGGCTGTATTTAAGTTTTCTTTCAAAACACATTTCTATGCTGATTGAAATAGATCATTACAGAGGGAATGCTTAGTAAGGTAGAAAAAGGAATGGCACAGCATGTTGGTATGGGTCTGAATAGAAAGGACAAGAATAATTAAGAACACAGACTGAATAATGGGTTACAGATAGGTAAAACAAGAGTTCATTTTTTATGAAGAGTAGAAAGTTACCTATTGTTTATCAAGAGGCTGACATATAAATAGAGGTAGTGGTAGAAGTCTATTGATAATCCTTTGTGATTTTCCTCAATGTTTTAAATAAAGAAAAAATGGTCATTGTATCCGTAGAAAATGAAATAAGTTTTAAGAAAGAACAGTAGGAGAATAAATGGATCAGATAAGTAGGATATGGTTATATGATGGCATCAGAGTCCACATTATATCTTTGGTCATAAATTTAAATGTGTATAAGCATTTTTTTTTTTTTTTTTTGGTGGTACTGGGGATTGAACTCAGGGGCATTCTACCTCTGAGCTACATTCCCAGCCCTTTTTTTTATTCTTTATTTTACAGGGTCTCACTAAGTTGCAGAATGCCTCACTAGGTAGCTGAGGCTGACTGAGAACTGGGATCCTCTGGTCTCAGGCTCCCAAATGCTGGGATTACAAGCATGCACCACCATGCCCGGCTGTGTATAAGCATTTTTAAGTCACAATCTGCAGTGTAGAGTTGCAAGCAAAAAGTAAACAGAGATTGAACAATGATTGTTATTTTGCTTGCATATGAAGAAGTGATTGTTATCATTATTAGTAATGACAGTGCCTCAAGGATGATTCAAGTGTTGAGTGAATTCATTGAAAAAAATAAATCTGTTATTGTAAATATTATTTATATGTAAACTGAAATAGACAGGAAATACTGTTGTAAGGTTTTTCCCCCAGGATCCAGGTCCGAACCCAACACCGGAGGAAAAAGTCACGTGAAATGCAAGCAAAAATAGAAGAGCTTTATTAGGCTGGGTGGTGGGAGAGCTTATATACCATCAGGGTGAATTGTTCTAGCTGTTTTTGCCCGTGTCAGCTCGGGATTGGAGGGTGCTGAAGGGGAGGGGGTGTCCCTTCGAGCATGACCTAGTAACGAACCTAGTAACGGACACAATGGCTCAGGGCGCATGGTTCAGGGGAAATAGAAACTTATGTTCAGGCTGAGAGCACCTGATTCAGGAGAAACGGAAACTTAGAGATTACAAGGAACTGAAACTTGACTGAACTTTTAACTGAAGCTGGGGACCACCTCCTAACAACTGTAAAAATTATAGTACTTTAGCAGAAGTTCAACTCATCTAGAAATTCTATTGAATATCCAGATGTTGGCACAGATGATAAATGATAGCAGTGAGTTAGATAATTTGATAACTGAAGAATTAGAATTAGATTTTTAAAAATATAAAGAGAAGGAAAATTAGTGAAAGAGCAAAGAGAATGCCTATGGTGGGCCCAAAGAAAAAATATGACGGAAAAATTTCAGCCACTATTCATGGAAACATATATACTTGGCAAAATTATAAATGGAATCATGAAAATAATAGCAAAAATTTTGAAATAATTATTACTTCATTCAATAAGTTAGAATGCTGTAAATAAGATAGGACACATGAATGGCTTCTAGGGCAAACCCAATATACATTTTTTGACTTGATAATTTCAAAGGTATTTCATAATTATTAATTATACTGAAAATGTTTTATGAATATTTCAATATTTGTGACATTTCATAATAAAATTATACAAATAAAATATTAGTATAATTGGAAAATCATTTCAATCTTACTTTGCTGATTGCCTTTGATAATATTTAAAATTCTGCTCCACTCCTTTTTTTATCTTCTGGAAATATTAGGTTGAAAGTAAAAATCCCTTACTATCTTAGCTTTTTTTAGCAACACAACTGTACTGTGTATAATATATAATATAATTATTTAATTTATTTATTCATTCATACATTCTATCATTAATTCCAGAAATGTGTTGGGTATCTCCTATTAAAATATTACATTAAGCCATGTATATAAGGTAATTTATAAATATAATCTAGGAGTGGTAGCATATTTTGAAAAAGTGTATTTACACTAACACATCATACATATAAATAGTCTAAATTTAAATTTGTCTCTCTCCTAGGTTGCTCAGGTAATTCAACAGTTGAGCTGTTAAGTCTGAATTTAATGAACAAAGAAGTATGTCATCCTAGAAAATTAGATATTTGTCATTTGCTTTTTCTATAGAGGAAAAAGAGTTATTAAAAAACAGGTAACATTTATTTTAACGTAATTTGAATGTTCCAATAAAATTATGTAAGACAATTGGGTAGATGTGGAATGGAATTTAGAATTAGAAACCACTTAATGCCATTCCATTTTATAGATGAGTAAACTAATCCCCAAAGACTTTATGTCACTTTCTGAAATTTTAACAAATATTTCTCAATGTTGCCAGGAGGAAATGGGGAATAGAATTCTGAACTTATTTAATCACTTTAATACATTTTAGCAGGATTCATTTGCATATAAACAACATGATAATTGCAAGATTCATATGTATTTATTAGAGTAGTTCCAGGCGGAATTATAGTAGTTGAAATTTTTGCCAACCTAATTTCCAGAATGACAGATTAAAAAAAACTTTCATTCTTTAATTATTTAAATTAATGAGGTTTTACTCTGTTTACAACCAACTTTCAAAAATTTTATAAATTGTCTTTGTATTAAAAATGTGTTTTTGTTTTTATGTCATTTAAAGAAAATTACACTTTGAAGTCATTCAAAGATAAAGAACCAAATTATCTCCTTTATTTCACAGCAGGTGACTAACATTCACTGAACTATAATGCTATTTCAGGGAAAATGAATGTGCTCAAGATTCACTATGTTAAATTAAACACTTACTGTGTTCTTTGGTGTTTTTCTGTGTTGTAGAGCATCATGCTTCTCTTTATTTTCTTTTTGGCCTTCTCTTTCTCATCCTCTTTCCCCTCCTCCTTTTCAATGGAGTAAATATAGGCAATTGTCTCGTCTCTTGTATAACTTATTTTTTCCCCAAATTATCAATATAAATGGAAAATATATTTTTCTAAATTTGTTTTGTTAGTGCACTGCATTATACATCATACTGAGGATCAATTTGATATACACATACATGCACATACCTCTTGGTGTATTTCCCACCACATCTCACTCCACTTCCTCCTCCTCCCTACCCACACAGTAAGATTGGTAGTATTACCTTCACATATTGCTATAGTATTGTTTAAACTATTTCCTTTTTTAATTCTCCCTAAATTCCTCTCCTAAACCTCTTCAATTACTTTAGAGGTCTCTTTCTGCATTACTTAAAGTTTCTTATGTTTTGCATTTTCTCTCCAGTTTCCACATAAGAGAGAAAACACACCACCATTGACTTTCTGAGACTGACTAATTTTGCCTACCATAATATTCTGGGTGTTTTTTCCCTTATGAAGGAGGAAGCATAGTCTCAAAATTCAAACTCAAATTAAACCATAATAAATTAGCAATGCATTTATCAAGAATGTTATTTTCAAAAGCAATTAACAAATTGCATAATTAAATATATTTAGTATAAATATATTAAGTTAACTGATAAAATGAGGTAGAAGTTTTGTTGTTTTATTTATTTAAATCACAGAAGAAGCAATATGATGTAGGTAATCAGGATTATATAATTTAGCAATTAGATGATAATTCTCTACATCAATATTTTTGAGATTTTCTTGGATTTCTTTTGAAAGTCTAAAGTTGATTTTTGTTCTGATGTACATGATAAACAACACAATAATTCCTAAGGCAAAAAGTAAAAGGAAGAGACCTTTTCTTGAAAATTATTTTCTTCAAGGTACTTAATATCATAAAGCCAATATACAACAAACCTAAGGTTAATACTTCTATAATGAAAATTATAGAGCTCTGAAGAAATAAATTGAAAACACTAAGATGGAAAGACCTCCTATGTTTATGGATAGACAGAATTAATATTGTTTAAATGACTCGTACTACCAAAAGCAATTGATGGGATACAATTCAATTCCTATCAAAATGCCAATGGCATTATTCATAGAACTAAAAAAAAAAGTCCTAAAATTTGTATGAAAAATCAAATACTCAGAATATTCAACATGATTCTGAGCGATTAGGATAATGCTGGAGGCATTATAATACTGAATTTCAAATTATACTACAGAATTATAGTAATAAAAATAGTATGTTATTGGCATAAAACATACTCATAGACCACTGGAATTCAATAGGAGATACAGAGAAAAAATATACACACTTATAGCTAGCTGATCCTCAGCAATGTTCCAAAAACATTTGTTAGAGAATGGACAGGCTTTTCAATAAATGATGTTGAGAAAATTGTATATCCATATGTTGAAGAATTAAATTACAATGCTATCTCTCACTCTGTATAAAAATCAACTCAAAATGAATCAAAGGCTTACATCAATAAAAGTAAGTTTTAAAAAAAGGCTTAGAAATTTTATGAGAAACTTTGCAATTACTAAAAGAAAACATAGAACCAACTCTCCAAAATATAGGCACAGACAGAAACTTCCTCAAGAAATTCACTAAAGCTCAGAAAATAAGTAAAAAAAAAAAATCAATAAGTGAGATGGTATAAAATATAAAAGCTTCTGAATGGCAAAGAAAATAAGCAAGTCTGTGAAGAGAGAGTCTAAAAAATTAAAGAAAATCTCTACTCTTCTGATAAAGGATCAACATGCATAATAAATAAAGAACTCAAAAAATTTAACACATACACACACAAAATTTACCAATAAACAAATTGTTATTTGAACTAAATAGATATTTTTCAAATGGAGAAGTACATAAGGCAACAAATCTACGAAAAATGTACATCATTAGCAAATCAGAGATCTATAATAATTCAAAACATTGAGATTCCATTTCACTCCAATTAGAATGGCAATTACCAAGAATACAAATAATAATAAGTGCTGGTGAGGATGTGGGGGAAAAGGAAGGCTTATACATTGTTAGGGGGGTTGTAAATTAGTACAACCTCTATGGAGATCAGTAGAGACATTCTTCAAAAGATTAGTAATGGGACCACTATATGACCCATTTAAATTACTCCATGATATCTCTCTAAAACAATTAATGTCAGAATACTATAGTAATACATATATACTCAGGTTCATAGCACTACAATTAATTATAGCCAGTCTAGGTATCTTAACAATAGATGAATGGAATTTTACTCAGCCATAAAGAAGAACAAAATGGTATAATTTGCAGGAAAATGGTATAATTTGCAGGAAAATGGATGGAATTGGAGAACTTCATGCTAAGAGAGACCAGTTAGACTCAGAAAATCAAGGGCCACATTTTTTTTCTCATATGTGAACTCTACCAGGAAAATAGAAAAGAAAAGGATTATCAAAAAATGAGCATAAAGAAAAATAGGGCAAAAGAATGTGATTGAGGGAGAGAAAGGGAGGCTTGCGGAAGAAAAAAAATGTTATATGTATATGGGAATGTATCACTGTATGAATTTCACTATGATGAATGGGGATAGAAGAGTGGATATGTTGAAGTGAAATGAAGAAAACATGCAAAATGATTTGTCCATATATACATGTGTCATTATGAATCTCACTATGATGTACAATTGCATTGCAACAGTAAAAATTTAATAACAAATATAGTTATTTCCTGCTAATAAAAATTTCTGGGAACCTCCTTTGGAAATTTCCTCTAAGGACTGTTGCTATCACAATACACTTAGCAAATTTTATTAAAATTAAGGAGATGCAAAATATAAAAAGCAATGTGTAAACATAGAATGCTTATTTACATTCCATGTAATTAAATCTACATAAATGTACAGGTAATTCATTACTGTGGTAAATGCCACAAATTTATCTTGTGAATCTAATTTTTAAGTGTAATATAGGGTTACAGTCAACTTACTAATAGTCATTTTTATACCCGTGTTGGTAATAATAAGAGAAAGGTAACTTTATTCTCTAATTTTTTTTTTTTACATTTAAAATCAATGTGTTGATAAGAATTTCAATAGCTTTTAACTATTACATATGTAAAAGCATTTGATCTTACTTAATTGTTATAACAACCAAACAAAGTATAGACTATTATTATAACTATCTTACAGATAAGCAAACTAAGTCAAATAGGGAGTAAATATTCGTCTGAGATAAAGAATTGGCAACCATGATTTAAGTCACTCTGCCAAGAATGTGAAAAACTACCCAAATACCTATGGAAATTCTACTTCTGAACTGGTCACTGTATTTTGGAATTTACATATGGGGATATATGTAGAAATATATTGGCAAGGTCACTTTTTAAAAATATCAACAATAGAAGCTGTTTATGTTGATATACACCTACAATTCCAGTACTTGGGAGGCAGAGACAGGAGGAACACAGATTTGAGACCAGTCTCAGTAACTTAGTGAGACCCTGTTTCAAAATAAAAAATAAAATAGGGCTGAGAGTCTACCTCAGAAGTACAATACCCCTGGGTTCAATTCTCAGTAGCACACAATAATTTATATATATATAAATTATATATAAAAATATATATATATATTTTGCATATATAAGCATATGTATAATAATAGTTTTGATACCAAAGTTATTGTTTACCTTTACTTTTTTAATATTATATTTGACAGATGCCAATAATGTATTATGTTTCAGGTACTGCTGCAGATGTTTTTTAAGGCTAATTCATTTAATAGACATAAAAACACACTGTTGAATATAGTCATAATCTTTATTTTGCAGATGAAAACATAGCAGCTTTGGAGATGCCTATGAGTGTGATCAAGAAAGTGTGGAATTTTCAATACTAGTTAGGCAGTCTAGCTAACTCTGCATCTTTAACCAGTATATTATGTAATATCTCTTATGCATTGCTTTCCTAGTCACTGCTTATATTCACTTGGTACATAATTTTTTTGCCCAACCATTGGATGTAAATCTACTAAATTCTCACTTTGAAAACGTAATATTTCATATAGAATTCCAAGTGATTCTTCATATTTAAATTTTAGTCCACTATTCCTTTCCCAGACAAAAGTATTTCAAGCCTTATCAAAGCAACTTTTAGTATAAAGCCTTGTAATGATGGGGAGGAGGGTGATATCTAGCAGACATAATTTTTTCTGAGGAGCACAATTGCAAATTTAGTCACCATCTGTGAGCCATCTGGTTTATTTGTTAATTTATGACAATATTTTTGAAAGATCTTTTAATGTGTTTAATTCTGAATATTATAACATAAATAAGGATTGCTGATTCTGGTAGATTAAACAATGCAGCTCATGTAGATTTGCACTACGACAAAAAAGTTGGGTCTTTCATTCTCTAATGAGCATTAATCCTGCTGGTAATCCTTGTTTATTTCTCTCAGATAAGTTAGTCAAATTTATTTTTCCCCTTTCTCATAAAGTTATTTCAAATTCCCTCCATTCTTGTACATCTATAAGAAAGCCCCTTGCTTGTAAACTTTATCTCTGAATTCTTTAAACTAGGGACAAATGGAAATAGAATAATCAGGCTGGGCCTGATTTAGACCTTTAAAGATCAAGATATTTTCTGATATTCTAACTTGAGATAAATTATTAATATTGTAGAATTATTTTCACATTTTTCCCTTCTTTATCTTAAAGTATGGGAGACTCTAAATGCTTGTATTTGTATTTCCTAATTATAAACCTTTTGGGGAAACAGTGAATCTAAGGTACTTTCAAGTGTATCACAGAAATTCCTTTAGAAAATAGGATTTATATTTTCTTCCTATAACATTTTTATTCACCCTTAATGATCATAACCATTTGCATAAACTTTATTAACAGCTCATCTGGACTTCATTTGGCATGATGATACTCTAGTATTCTTCCATGTCTTATGAAAATTTATTGCTGACACTCTTAGGTACTACGTACTTAAAGTAAAGCCAGAATATCATAATGTTTATTTTATGAGTTTTAATTTGCCACATCATTTGTAATTAACCTACTTTAAACCTTTTAGCTATGTATTCTAGCAACAATTCTAGGAATATATTTTAATGTCTATTCCATTCTATTCTATTCCCATACACTTTTTAAAAAATACCTTATTATATGGACTGGAAGCTTATTGAAATGAGTTATTTTAAGATGGTCCACTCAAATGTACTCATCCTATCAAACTTATTTGACTCTTGAGATCTTGTATAGTAGATTTAGTTACATTTTCATATTCTTTTGTGAATAAGATCAGGCTTATTACTTTTCTTTCTTTTTTTTTTTTTTCAATTTTGACGATTGAACCCAGGGAGTGATCCACCATTGTGCTAAATTCCCAGCTCTATTTATTTCTTGAGATAGGCTAAGTTGCAGAAGCTGGCCCCAAACTTGCAATCATTCTTCCTTAGCCTCTCAAGTGGCTGGGATAAGGGGATGGGGAGGCACCGCTACACTCAGCTCCACCACTAGCTTGTAAACAACACAGGTGCAATGTGAATAGAGTTGTATTGCCTACAGGCATGAGCACATAAGTGAATTTGCAATTCATTTTATGATGAGTTCTTGTTTATTAAGTCTGCCCTCCTTGATTCTAAAATAATTTTATTAAACAAGTAATAAAGAGGGATGGTACAAAAGGATATATATGGAAATATGTATGGTATGTCATGTGCTGAATATAAATGTGCATAATATTGGAAATAATAAAATGAGAAATTTTTGCCAGTAGAAATTCAAAGATAATATAAGAGCAGGCTTGGACTGAATCAATAAATCCCATGTGTGACCAGAGAGCAAACAATCTTTCCAAACACAAAAGATTTTTTTTTATTTGTCTTGATTTTTGCATTATATCTAATATGAGTAGTTTTGTGTCCTATGCATAAATTACAATGATTACACAGTAGATAATCAGAGGAGTGGATGAGGTAGAATGTAGTTCACCATTACCACTGGAGTTTTCTTCTTTAAAGATGCACATATTTTCATTCAGGCACAAAAAGTGGAGAATAAATAACAATGTTTAATACTAATATCAGTTGATGCAAAACCATAGGAGGCTTCACTTTGAAAAGTCCCAACTAATTGAGTCTGGCTATTCTCCCTTGAAACCGAACAGAAAACTAATGACAAAAAGCAGGAAATGAACTTTGACCAATATGGCCATATTGAGACATGAGTAAGATCAAACATTTTAGCCTTGTCATCAGAAGTACAGGCATGAGCTTTAAATTTAAATAAGGGAAAAACTGGATAGGGGAGTGATTAGTATGCAACATTAAACAAGTTGGGTCAAACTGTGGTCTGATTAATCATTATCTCACTTCTGATCACATAGTCTTATCAATGTCAAAAAAAATGCTGCTGCTCAGAGGCAATCTCCACTTGGTTTGTCCTCCTAGAAGAGGGACAATGTGACTTCCCTTAGATGGCTGTGCCTGCTTAGGGGGCAGTATCATCCTGGGGTGATATTCTTACTATTTCTGGATGCTATAGGACATTGACTGAAGGAAGAGTTCTAGGTATCACCCCAAAGTCTAGCTATTGGCATCAGTTGAAAGTACCTTAGTTGCACTTGCCTTTTTGTCTTCAGCCTTGAAGTGGCAGATTATCTATTAGGTTAATACTCCACAAATGCCTTAAATGACTATTAGAATGCTTGTACACTGAGTTGGGCAAGAATCTGACCCAAAGTTTAAGGAAACAGAAGCCGATACAAAATGAAGGCAAAGATGCCAAGCTTTTACCTCTAGTTAACCAGCAGGCACCAGTAGGCCCAAGTGAGGAGTAAGTGCTTTAAAAAAAAAAAAAAAAAAGCCTCTACGTTTTTGGTATAATTTTTATAATTTTTGTGTCCCTACATATACTTACATTGCATGTAAGATAAAAATAATTAAAAAAAATTCTATTTATATGTTAAGTAATGTTGTCATATCCAGAGAAATCTGAGATTCATGATCTCAAATGGGGATAAATTACATGTATTTATTCAGCCAAATATAATCTGGAACTTCTGCATACCTTTTAAAATAAAATAATACAACCCTAGTAATGCACTATACATGTGCTTGGTCTGGTGTGAATGCAACACACTGTGTTTTCACAGCACACAAACATCAGTGGCTCCGGGCTAAGTCTCCTTTGAAGTCGCTTGGAAGCTGCCTGATTAAAAGAAGAAACAGAAGAGTGGAGCAGGGACTTATTCTCCTCTGGTAGATGGTCTTAGTGGGTGTAGGTGTTTTGGGCAAAATAGTTACTAAAGTTTAAAATTTCAGTCTGATTTTGGAAGTCCATAGAAGCAGAGGCCAAGTTTTAATTATGTATACCCACAATATTTCTTCCAATATACTTTCTCCAAATAGAAGCTTATGTATACCTTTCTTTTCCTTTTAGTCTATAAATATGTAATAAATCCCTGTAGCATAGTGGTTTTTTTTTTTTTTTTGCAGTACTGGGGATTGAATTCAGGCGCACTCTACCTCTGAGCTACACCCCCAGCCCTATTTTTATTCTTTATTTTGAAACCGAGTCTCACTAAGTTGCCGAGTGCCTCACTAGGTAGCTGAGGCTGGCCGCGAACCCGGATCCTCTGGTCTCAGCCTCCCTAATGCTGGGTACAAGCATGCGCCACCATGCCTGGAGCATAGTGGTTTCTGATTTAAAATAACAGCTTACTTCTCAAAGATTTATTGATAATTATAAATAAGAAAATTTTCAGAAAGTAATCCCACATAATATAAAGATGGCTCATGTATTAGTTACCTTTCTGTTATTGCAAAAAAAAAAAAAAAATACATGAGCTACATAAACTTAATGAGAGAAAAGATGTATTTTGGCTCACAGTTTTGAAGATTTCAGGACACAGTAAGTTGGCCCCTTGCTTTTGGGCTGGTGGCAAGGCAAACACATCACAGCATGAGCATGAGAAGAAGCAAGCTTCTCACCTTATGGGCAAGAAGCAAAAGAAGAAAACAAAAAAAGAAAGAAAGATAGGACTCCCATTCTTCTTCAAGGGCATGTTCCCAATGAGCTAACATCCCCCACTGGGCCCTATCTCCTAAAGCTCCTTCCACATTCTCATTTCCTCAGAGGATCCTCCTACTGTATGGACTTAGGAGGACACTTAGCGAAACCAAAGGGGCATAAATAACACACAATAAATGAAATGCAACATTTTGAACACTCTACCATTTCAGAAGACCTTGTTAACTATTTATGTATAGCTATCTCAAAGATCGTGACATTAATATGGATTTGAAGTTCATTTAAAGAGTTTTTCTGGATATATGGCCCCTTTTTCAACTTCAGTATAACATACTGCTGTGACATTTTACCATATGCTCTATAGAGCTTCTCCAAAGGAAGGCACAGACATTTGCATTACAGACTAAAACTTGTAAAGATATAATGTTCAAGATGTCCAAGTGTGGCAGTGAATGCCTATAATCTCAGTACTTGGGAGGCTGAGACAGGAGGTCAGCCTCAGAAACTCAGAAAGACCCTTAGCAACATAGTGAGACCCTATTTCAAAATAAAATGTAAAATAGCTGGGATGTTTCTTGGAGGCATAAAACTTCTGGGTTCAATCCCCAGTACCACACACAAAAAAGGTTAAGATGTTCTAATGTAGCTCAAGGCTGGTTTAAAAAAATCAAAATTTGTTCCTCCTTTTGAATATTTGAGTATATATTTCAGTACGAGTTATGTGTGATCTTTTTGAAAGTTATTGTTCAAAAAGAAGTAGACATATTTAATATATATACAAAGCATTAGATTTTATTGTTTAAAAATTCATTAGCCATGCATTTTTTAATTAGAAAAGTGGTTCAAGAGCCCAAAATACTTTCTGCTTATAGGTCTATCACCACTGATAACTGCTGAGTTTTGAGAATTAGTGGTTAAGTCAACCATATTGAAAACATATTTATAAAAATAATGTATTTATCCAAGTGATAAAAAGTTTAAAATATTCTGTCAAAATTAGAGGAGAATTGCGCCATAGTAACCAAAGGATAAAAAACTCTCCCAATTATATATTATGTGTCTTGCTATATTATTATTATTATTATTATTATTATTATTATTTATTATGGTGCTGGGGACTGAACCCAGGACTATACTGAACTATACCCCCAACCCTTTTTATTTTGTAAAAATGCCTCAATAAGTTCATGAAAGTCTCCCTATGTTACTGAGGCTGGCCTCTAACCTGCAATTCTCCTGTCTCAGGCTTCCTAGTACTTGAATTATAGGTATGCCCACCATGCCTGGCTATATTAATTATTTTTACTTATTAAAAATTTCCAGTTTTATTTTTATATTTGGTGTCCTTATATAATAACAGATACAAACCTGCTTAAATAATTTTGTACAATTTCTGTATATTAATATTATTTTAATATATATTTGAAGATTGTGATAAATTGACCAGCATCATAATTTAATTTTTAATTTATGTAAAAATAAAGTATTTGGTCATACCTTATTGTTATTTTTATGATGAGAGATTAGACACAACTATATTATAGAACCTTTATCTTATAAAAAATGTTCTTGACTTAAGGCAAGAATTGTTAGGAGTGAAAATTTTTTTTTACTTTTAGAGAACAATGATGTGATCTCTCATTTTGGAGTGTGTGCATTTATCTACGGAAATCTTTCTTGACTACCACACAGAATGAATGACTTATTCAAGTAAGAAAAATGTAAAATATTTTAATTATTGTCAATTCGATAAAGCATATTGCCTTCACAATATCAATAACATAGATATTACCATTTTAAATTTTATAACAAAATATGGGTGAGACCATGTTGTACCACATGAGTCTGCATGGTCCAGGGAATTAGAAGCATTTCATAGAGCTTATTAATATACAGATTCTAACTGATGGAACTATACCATATACTTAAACAACAACTTTATTTTTAGAACACTTTCAGGTTCACAGAAAAATTAAATTGAAAGTTGGTTGTGGTGGCACACGCTTGTAATCCCAGTACTGGAGAGGCTGAGACCAGAGGATCCGGGTTTGCCTCAGTTACTTAGTGAGCTTCTCCGTAACTTGGTGAGACCCTGTTTCAAAATAAAGAATTAAAAACAAATAGGACTGGGGGTATAGCTCAGAGGTAGAATGCCCCTGGGTTCAACCCCCAGTACTGAAAAAGAAAAAAGAAAAATTAAATTGAAAGTACAGAGAGTTCCATATGCTCTCTCCTTCTCCAACCCTGGTTTAACCTTTAACATCTTGCATTAGTGAAGTACATTTTATTTTAAATTGATAGACCAATATTGATACATTATTATTATTATTAACTATGGTTCAGAGTTTGCCTTAGGGTTCACTTTGTATGCTGTAAGGTTCTATGGGTTTTGACTGAAATGTAGTGGCATTTATCCACCATTACAATATCATACAAAATATTTTCATTGCCCCCAGTTCCCTTGTACCCCAACTATTTCTCCCTTCATGTCTCCCCAAACTCCTACAACAACTGAACCTTTTTACTTTCTCCCTAATTTAACCTTTTCCATATAAATATAAATGGAATCATACAAGTATGTCGTTTTTTAGAGTATCGGAGACTGAACCCAGAGGCACTCTACTCTTTGAGCTGCACTACCAAACCTATTTTATTTTAAACCAAGATCTAAGTTGCAGAAGGTATTGCTAAGTTGCTGAGGCTGGTCATGAACCTGCTATCCTCCTGTCTCACACACTAAGTACTGTGATTAAAGTATGCCTCACTGCATCTGGCTACAGATAGGTACTTTTAAGAAATTCCCAAAGCTTATGATGACCAGGCAAAAAAGGTTACCAGTTGAGTAGGGTTAAAAAAAAAAAAAAAGAGTCCTCAATATTAAAAGACCACTGTTGTATTAGTGGAGATGTTGCTGATGAATGTTAGATCCAAGAAGTCTGAATGCTCATCCACTGAATAAACTCAGAAGTCAATAAGTGAACAGAAACATTGGGATGAAAAATTTAGAAGATTTAGTCAATAAATTTGGAGATTTAACCCAATGTGGTCACACTGTAAAACTACAGAATTCAAAATGGGAAGAAAGATGATTGATAAGTTTCTATGAGAAGATGCAAGTGTAAAGAAGTGAAGGTTTCCATGAGAAATAAGGAAAGAAAAACTTTCCTTTTATTTTCCTTGAAAGGAAATATTTATGTATATGCATGTATGTAAATATGTATGATTTATACATATATATTAACATATAATATACACATATAACATAAATTTGTATATATAAACATGTATGTATATATACATATATACACATATATATGTGTGTATATATAATATATATTGGTTGTGGGAGAGGTATTGCAGAATGAATCTAGGGTCATTCTACTTCTAAGCTATACCTCCAGCATTTTTTTAAAAATTTTGAGATAGGATCTTGCAAAATTGTTGATCTCGTTACGTTGTTGAAGGTCTTGCTAAGTTGCTAAAGCTCGGCTTGAATCTACAATCCTCCTGTCTCAGCCTCCGAAGTACTGGGATCCCATGTGCCACCACACCCTTCTTCATTATATTTAATGGGAATGAATTTGTGCCCTTTACATCAACTGAAATAGTTAACCACCATTACTACCTGGTGTTCTTCTTGGTTAATATGCACAATATTTTCATATTCATAAAGAGAAATATATGTCTATCAGAGTATTTCTTTTAAGCATATACTTGTCAAGGGTAGAAGTAAAGGTCTGTGAGGAGCCCTCTCTTAGCATTTGAGAGGCCCTGGGTTTGATCCTCTGGGCTGCAATGAAAAAACAAACAAAATATTTGAATGTATTCATAAGATAGGGAAAAAGGCAAGAAGAGAGAGAAGGGGTAAATAAATACTAGTGTAGACAAATGGAGATAATAAAATTTCCTATGTGTTTAATTAGAAATAAAATCTTAATGTATGTCTGAAAAAAGTACCTAGCCGCCGGGCGTGGTGGCGCACGCTTGTAATCCCAGCATTCGGGAGGCTGAGACCAGAGGATCCGGGTTCGCGGCCAGCCTCAGCTATCTAGTGAGGCACTAGGCAACTTAGTGAGACTCGGTTTCAAAATAAAGAATAAAAAATAGGGCTGGGGGTATATCTCGGAGGTAGAACGACCCTGAGTTCAATCCCCAGTACCGCAAAAAAAAAAAAAAAAAAAGTACCTAGCCTCATAGTATCTAAACTGAGGTTTCTTGACTACAGAACGTTTTGGTTTACTTATTAACTTTTTTTGAGAAAGTGTTAGTATGTTACATAGACTATCCTGAACTCCTGGGTCCAAGCAGTTCTCCTGCTTTGGCCTCCTAGTAGTTTAGGGATGCTAAATTACTGGCCATCACAGAATATTTTTAATAGAGATGTATTAAATGCTTTTAATATTAACAGAAACAAAAGTTTTAGCATTTACATTATATTTTCCCACCATCAAATTACACAGCATGAATATAATTTCTCTCTGATTTTCATTTGGATTTATTAATTTGATACAAAACTTGAATCATGTACTGTTCAGGAATTTTTGTTGTTGATACCTTTCATAATATAAATTTCATTAACGAGGTAAGAAAAATGTAAAGCTACACACAAATAAAAGACATCTATACAATGCCCATTCTTTATCACAAAAGAAAAGAGGATTAAATATGAATATACTTCCTTGAAGGGTAATTGATGCATTACACTTCCACCTCTTTAAACTTACTGCACTTATATTAGGATCTGAAAGGTAAGAAGCATCTTGATAGAGTAAGAAAACATGACAACCAATAGCTATTCTCTTTCTTTTCTTTCCTCAATGAATTCCTAATTAAGCCATATGTTCAAGTGAAGAACAATCTGCATGTGGAGTAGGATAACAGTATGCAAAAGCAAAATACGGAAGACGCATGAAAACCTCACCTACTGTAATTCTTATTTGTTTTTAGCCACCCCATCTCCCATTCTACCTTCTTATCAGTTCCCTAAATTCATTTTGAAGAATGTTAAATTGTACACAGATTTGGAGGACTGTTGAATCAGGTTCCCTGCCCTCTCTCTATGGGAAACAAAAGATTTCATGAATATGATTTCTATGATGCCTTACACACACTCCTAATACAGTTAAAGTGAAGGCACATTCAACTAGATCCTGGAAACTAACCTTCAGAGGAGGGTGAATGTTGTTTTTTCCCAATAGCAATGCCTTAAGTACATAATTCTATTATTTTATTGTTTCTTATATTTTTCTACCCTACTGAGGTAATTTGATGTCTTCTTATTCCCAAATCTGATATCTCAGCCTTAGCACCGATTTTTGGAGTTTTTAATTACTTTACAGTAACATATCTCTTGATAGTATAGTCAGAGTCTTAATTTCCTTTGCTTGCAAACAAATCACAGTTGATTCACCTGTCTCACAATCTCTGCCTAGGTACAGTGGTAAAAGCTACTTAACAGTCTCCACATATTTACTGATGTAAACAAACAGAGAAGGTATATTTTGTTTTTTTAGTACTCAGAAATGAAATTCTTAGAAGAATATCTATTTTTGTTTAATAGGAATTAACCCCTATAATTTCACATAGACTAAAACATGGAAGGGAATGAAAGGAAATAATTTTTGAAGTTAATATTTAAAATATGAAAATATCTGTTATCATTGGGTATCAATAATATATCATGGTTCTCAATAAGAACAATAAATACCATTACTAACATTCCTGCTAGTAATAATGATGAAAAGAGGTAAAAAATATTTTTCTTTTAAGTGATAATTCAAAAAGTATTTGCTGTTGTACTTAATTTGTATATAATCATTTGCAAAGCAGTGAACTACTTTGTGACACATACACAAAAAGCAATACAGATGCTAAAATTATTAACACTCAGAAAAAGATATAACTTTTATAGATTTGCATGCATTCTATTGTATTTTCTGCTCTGGGTAAGATAAATAATTTATAAATATTCTATGTTTGTAAAATTCAAAAGTTAGCAATTGTCATTATAAATGTTATTATAATTACCAATTACACAAAATAAGATGTCTATCTTACAATCCATGTAACTTCTATCATTTGATAAGAGTAATCATATTTATTGTATAAGAGTACAACACTTAATACTGGTTTACCCTTATAATCTCATAAATTAAATGTTATAATTTAATGGAAGATAAATCCCTCTGTTTTTGTTTGTTTGTTTGTTTTGTTTTGTTTTGTTTTGTTTTTTTGCCGTAATAGGGATTGAACTCAGGGACATTCTACCTCTGAGCTGCACCCCCAGCCCTATTTTTTTTTTTATTCTTTATTTTGAAACCGAGTCTCACTAAGTTGCGGAGTGCCTCACTAGGTAGCTGAGGCTGGCCGCGAACCCGGATCCTCTGGTTTCAGCCTCCCGAATGCTGGGATTACAACAAATCCCTTTGTTTTTATTTCACTATTGTCTTCATTTTTCTTTTTCTGTTAGGCCTTTATATATCGCAGAACTATTATACCATCCTTGTGTCTGTCCACCTGATTATATCCTAAGAGGATTTACCCACAATATCATTCTGTATTACAGTATTTAAAATAAAAAAACATATGAAAGTGTAAACTTCATCAAATAATTAGAATAAGTCTTCAATAACATATAGAAAAATATATCATGGGATATTAAAAAAGTTTTTTTTTCTTTTTGGAGAAAATGGTAAAAGGGGTCATAACTTTGATGTTATATCGTTTTTCATTTGAAGTTGAAAGGACTAGAGAAATAACCCTTGTGGCATAGAGAAGTATTAACCATGGAAAAGCAAAGCAAAGCTGAATTGTAAGTACGGCCTATGGTAGAAATATATAAAAGAGTTAAACATGATGGTTCATAGCAAATAGCCGAAAGTTTGATTGCTATACAAAGCAAATTTTATTTTATACTGTAAGCAATGAAAACTATAGGATCTTTTTTAATAAATATCTTCTTCCTCAACTCCCAGTTCTCTCTTCCCATCCTCAGTGAATAATTCCAACTAAACTACAAATATCACCCTAACCTTTTTCATTCCCCATTGAAAACCCAAGAGGTAAAGAGATGATCAGGTCTGAAAAGAGCATGCTAAACTGCATTATTAGAGAGGTAGTCCTCTGCTTGAGTCTATTTAGAAGAAGCAATCTTGTAAACCAAGTTATTCATTTCCCATATTTGTCATTTTACATCAGAGGCTTCGTTTATCACATATCCAGACAAAACTGCAAGAGTAGGTCAGGAATGAATGAGTGTATGTGAGTGTATATGTGTGTCATGATTCAATCTATTTTTCTCCTGTTAGACAAGCTGGAGCTCAGAGTAATTCTTCTGTAAGTATGCAAATGTTAATTAAGTAATATTAACTAATAGTCACACAGTTGATTCTCTGTCTCATTGGATGACATCTAATAGAAAGTAAATTCTTTCGGTAAAATTAAACTACAAAAACCAATTTCAAAAAAAGTGTGCTCATGAATATTTATATAGCTTTATATTTAAATAATTCAGCATCCTAGTACTCTAAATAAATACGTATGTATCATTATTTTTAATAATTATTTGAACTTATAATCACATTCACATTTTTAAGCTATTCAACTATATCATTTTTATATAATTAATTATAGACCGTTTAGAGTAGAGTGAGCAAATAAAAGCTTCTTTCACCAATTTTTTAATTTTTATTTTTTGGTACTGGAAGTTGAACTCAGAGGTATTCTATCTCTAAGCTACCCCTCAGGCCCTATTTTATTGTTTATTTGGAAACAGGATCTTGCTAAGTTGCTGAGGCTGGCCTTGAACCTATGATCTTCCTGTCTCAGCCTCCCAAGTACTAGGATCACAGACATGTATCACCACATCTGAGATTTTTTATTTATTTATAAAGTATTTTTGAACTATTCTGGGCCAAGTACTATTTTAAGAATTATATATACATGGCACATAAGGTAGACAAAATACTTATCTAAGTGTTTTATTCAATAAGCTTATGCTGTCTTATTCTTCTGCTTCTATTCTTCCAGGTAGGAATACAAAGAATTATAATATATCTCAGGAAAAAGAACATTACATTTTTATGTGTTTTTACTAAGATTTTTTCAAATTTGCTCTCTAAATACAAATAATTCATAGAAAACAATTGTTCAAATGTTCTTTATTCAAGATATCTCTGCATTAGAAGGTCCTTGTAAGGCATATGTTTAATATGCCTAAATTTTAATTTTAAGTTCTCTATGCCTTTTATACTGGTGACTTTCCACATATTCTCTTTCCACTATAAAATTATAAAATGTTACTTGTATGTACTCTTCCCCTACTTTTCTCCTGCAGTATAATTCATGACAAAAGAAATGTCTGTAATTATGACTATTACTACTTAGCTATAGTAATAATAACAATAATTAACATAACAATAAATTCACTAATATTTTCCATTGCTGTCTTCAGAATATTTAACTAAAACAATATTTACCAACCCTATAGAATTATCTAAAACTGACTGAAAGAAGCTTTATAGGTTTTATAGAAGCTGGCAATCTCAACCTATTTCCTAACTTTTTCTAGATTGCATTCACTCAGAAATTCAATCCTGTTTGAGGAAGAAAGCTACTAAGGCCACTAAAATATGGAAACAAATCTTCCATCAATCAAGTTAATTACATTACAGCATTTATCTCTTGACATAATTTAACTTACTGATTTATAATCTGCCCAATTATTTAACAATATAAATCATAGTGCTTTTTATTTTCTTCTGAGAATATTTGCCTTCCTTATTCTCATGTGTATCAGTTACAATATTACAGATAATTGATT
Organism: Graphiurus murinus; assembly: GCA_004027655.1. Classification (NCBI taxonomy): domain Eukaryota; kingdom Metazoa; phylum Chordata; class Mammalia; order Rodentia; family Gliridae; genus Graphiurus; species Graphiurus murinus. The sequence goes on along the minus strand of PVLC010004506.1, from coordinate 37,784 downwards.
TTAACATTGAGCATCAGTTTGAACACACTCTGCTTTGTTCCTCCTGTTATGTACTTATTGGCATCGAGAGAAAATGGCATGAAAAGAGAAACACCATATTCATCTGTTACTGAACCCATGGATTTCTTATGCCCTTTCTTTCCAAGCTGAAATAACTGTGGAATGAGGCATGAAACTGACAGTGCTAACCCCAGGGTTCACAAAACACATCCAATTTCCCAGCTCATCCACAGACCATAGGATCCATTGAAATGCTCATTAGAGTGGTAAAATCTTGAGTAAATTTGAATGTTCTACATTTACAGATTCACAATCCTCTGTGAGCCTTATTCTCAAAGACAGCTGAGGTATCTATGAAATCCACTTAGTGGAGAGGGACTCATTCAAGGATGGGTGAAGCTAAGCCAGTTTGGCAGGCAGGAGTCTCTTAGAAATAGAAGGTGCACTGTGAATGTTAGCATCACTATTCTTCTGCTGACCTTGTCTCTCTAGATCCCAGTGACCAAATGATCCCTATAAATACAGTCTCTACAAAAGAGAAGAGATGCTTGAAGTGACAATTCCTGTTCTGGAAATTTCATTCAACCATATGACTCAGAATACTTTGCATGCATAACTTAGGACCAGAAGTCTCCTGACATTGGGACCAGGGAAGCTTTGGATTGGTGTTTCATCTAGGAATAAGACAACTTAGCTTCCTAAAAATATGGAGATTTCTGAAAATGTATAGAAAAAGTATTTTTGATATCTGAGTATTCTTAGTGGTGGAGAAGAAAAGGATAGGAGACTTGAGTATAGAATATCTACCTATGCTGTTTTTCTCTATGCCCTGTTATATATGAGTAAAAGAGTCTCAAACCAAACTATGCCAAAATGGAATATCTCCAACTGGGTAAAAATGGAAGCAAAAGAAGTTCATTCATTAACAGAAATGTGAAATGGTCCAATCTGTCTTATTCCTCAAGGCTTCAGAGAGAGCCTGAGATAGTTGATGATTCAAATATTTCCCAAAATGTTGATTGAAAACTGAGTGCAGCTGGGTATGGTGGTGCATGCCTATAATCCATATACTTGGGAGGCTGAGACAGGAAGATCTCAGGTTCAAATTTAGTCTCAGCAACTTAATGAAATTCTCAGCAACATAGGGAGGTCCTGTTTCAAAATTAAAATAAAAATAAGAAAAGGGATGGGGTGTAGCTTGGAAGTAGAGAGGAAAAAGAAAGGGAAGCAGGGAGAGAGAGAGAGAGAGAGAGAGAGAGAGAGAGAGAGAGAGAGAGAGAGAGAGAGAGAGAAA